>LPNX010264137.1:0-33758 GCA_001517045.1 Pseudotsuga menziesii
ATTTTGTCCAAATTTTCTGCCAATATTTAATCTAAATTATTCTTTTATGGTTATCATAAAGATACAATTTATCCTCGACAAGGTGAAGATCAGTTCATGATCACAGTCATGAAGAGTCTCCTGGAAAGTATAGAAGAGGAAAACTGAGTAGTTGCAAGTCTTTTGTCAATGACAGATGTCTCTACATTTAATGGATGGTGGAGTTCTGCACTAACATATAGTTGGTTATATATTGTGCTATTTTTTGCACTTGTTTGAAGTGCTAGAAAAACTTATGGGGCCACTTTGGAATATCCTTAGCTTGGTTTCCAGATCTGTGATAGAGTTGATAGCTTTTGCAAGGTAAGCAAGCCATTAATCCATTATTTTTTTAATGTTCTTGGTTGGAAAGAGCAATTTTGAAGGAACTGACTAGATTTGTTCTATTCCTTAAGGGGTGGGATGGAAATCTATGCAAAGGGATAAGATTAATAGTTTGCATATGTGATAATTGCATGCATAGATAGGGGTTTCATGTTTCAGTAAAATTTAATATGTACAAATCAAAACATTTGATGAGCTTATCTTCTTTCATGTATACGACAACAGTGGAAATTCAAATATAAATATTCTTCAAGGCTTCTCAAGTATGTATGTACTTTTTCATGGAAAAATGTCGTAATTCATTATATCTAAATGAACCGCCTTGTTTATGGGTTTCATGAACCATTACAAAATATATTTGATCTTGAATATTAATTTTCTAATACCTTTTCAGGATCATCGTGTTCAGAAAACATATGATTTGCCATGTCCCACTATTGCCACATCTTGTCTCCCACCTATAGTCCTTTATTTGAAAATAAATCTGCTAATTAGAGGAAATTTGGGGTCTAAAATGGGTGTTATAAAAAAACACGCCAACAATCAATTTTGTGATTTGGGATTCAAGAACCATAGAATTTCAATAAAATGAGTCAACCATAATGGTTGAATTGACATATTTGTCATAAAAGAAAATTACTTTTCTTGTTCGTATTTTCGACATATCTCCCTATGTTTTTACTAAAATTTCAGGTGGGAGAGCTCGTTGTATGCGGAATTTAATTCCGCATCCAACGAGTACCCACACTGCATACTTTTGATGGACCCCACTACACCAAAAATAAGAAATACCTAAAAAAAACGTGATGATGATGTCATCATCATGTTTTTTCAGGAATTTCTTGTTTTTGGGGTAGCGGGGTCTGTCAAAAGTATGCAATGTGGGTACTTGTTGGATGTGGAATTAAATTCTGCATCCAATGAGCTCTCCCGCTCAGAATTTGAGTAAAAACACAGGGAGATATGTCAAAAATATGAACAAAAAAAATAGTTTTTTTCATCCCTCCTCTAAAATTAATAACTATTATTTTATTATTTTAACTATTATTTTATTATTTTCCTTAGGAGGCCCATTTTAGATCTCAAATTTCCTCTAATCAAGAGTTCCTTTTTCTATGAATGTGTTGAAATTTAATTTCTGAGACCCTCATCAAATCCTTGAATAATGGCTTTAGCAGAATATTTTTGGGTGGAGTCTTCAAAATCATCCATTCAATAACTAACTTTGAGTCCTTGGAAACCTGAAGGTTACACACACGCTTTGTGAAGGACAAAATTAAAACAAGGTTTAGAGCCATCATCTCTGCATAGTTGTTGGAACTTCTACCTAGTCATATTATATCTTAGTCCATTATGAATCTAAGAAGTATAAGATACCTCCTACAACCCCCATGGATGGATCACCTTGGAAGGCTCTATCAAAATAAGACCAACAAACATATATGTCATTGAATTCCTCTACTATCCTTCTCACCTTTGGTGGCCCATCATCTTGAAGAAAGTGTGATTAAATTTACAAGCTTATTTTTGCATAAATATTAGGTGGGATGCAGATATATTTAAATATTACTTTGTTCCTTACCAACCAGGTGCCCTAGATCATGAGAGAAGGAAGAGCCTTGTAATATGCATAAGCTTCATTATTGATCAAATTATGTAAGGATTCTTGTAATCCCATTCCATTCCAAAAAAAGTGAATGTCTTTTATCTATGATACATATGACCACATTATGTTGATGTATGAGCAATGAATAAATAGATGGGAAATATTCTCTGAGCTTTATTTTGCATAGTGGATATCTGCCTGAGACTATACCAAATTTTTTGATCAACTGATCGCATACAGGAAATATATTAGATGGGGCCAACCACATGAATTTTTTATTTATTCAATAGACATTTGAGCTTCCACAAAATAGAGCTCCACCAAGGGATCTTTGGTAGATCCTCTTCTTCTCTTATTAACCTATATCCCAAACTAGAGGAATAGTGTCAACCTTTAGTATTCTTGGACCAAAGTATTTCATCCTCTTCATAATGTCCCAATTTTCTTGATAACACCATGGAGAAACCAATATCCCTTGAGAACCCCATGGTTCCTTGTGGATAACTAGATTAATTAAAAGGGGGGTTAATTTTGATAGATAATCAATATCCTTGTATGCAAATTTTAGACTTAGGATAAAATTTTCATGTTTTCATTATTTTATAATATGAATACATTTATTTTTTGTACCTAGTGGATGCGCTAGGTGGCCAAGGGAGAGGGGGGGGGTGGGGGGCATGAGTCCTTCTAGACCCAATGGGTTGTCACACTTATTATAAACTAGGTAAAAATTAAGAAAGATTAAGAAAAGTAGAAAAAGATAGAAATGATGAAAAAAGAAGCCAACCATAAAATCATGCACAGAGCAGGCAAGTGTAGGAAAATCATGTTAGAATAAAAAGCATGAAAGTTTAGGAAAGTAAGGAGGGTGAAGTTGCTAAAAATAGAGAAAGGCATGTTAGTGTGAA
The DNA here is from genome assembly GCA_001517045.1 of Pseudotsuga menziesii. Classification (NCBI taxonomy): domain Eukaryota; kingdom Viridiplantae; phylum Streptophyta; class Pinopsida; order Pinales; family Pinaceae; genus Pseudotsuga; species Pseudotsuga menziesii. Next base: position 2,878 of record LPNX010264137.1, read on the forward strand.
AATTAGGAAACAAAGATGGCGCAATTTCTACAGGAAGAAAATCTATTCAGTGGAAAAGCAAGAAAGCAAGGAAGAGGAAAGCATGAAACTTCATCTTCATTCAATGAGGGTGCATGCTTGAGCTAGCAACCACAAGCCATGACCTTGAGATTTCCTAAGAAGCTAAATAAGCCTATAAATGAATGGTAGTGCAACACTATCACATATTTTGGTGAATTTGTGTTTTGCAATGAGAGAATTATGGTACTTTGACTTGGGAGATGTACCCTGCTATTGAGAGGATGTGTTAGAAAAACAAGATCGCAGAGAAATAGCAAAAAACAATAAACAAGATGCAAATATTAGGACCACATTACAAGAGAGACACAGATATAACATGGTTCACCTAAGATGGGATATGCCCACATAGAAATTACTAGTCCTTTATTATTATACCATCCAACTAAATGAAGGGATACAACCTGCAACAACCCTATTGCACTTCCTTTTCATTCTCTCACAGTCTCGCTCACACAATCACTGATATTGTTTTTCAATGCTACAATGCAATACAAAACTGTATTTCAATGCCTTCCTTTTATAAATTTAATACCATGGGAAAATACCATGGGTTTCCCAAAACCATGGACCCGTAAATCACTCATTATTGGCCAAGTCATGACTCTGAAATTGCAACATTTTACAAGGCATTTTTTCCTAAATTTTCTCTACAAGGGCGCTACCCCTGAACCCATCCCCCACCCCCCCGCCCTTGATGGACCCCCTGACAACTATAGTGGGAGGGGGGGGATCCCCCACACACCCCCCATCAGGTGATGGGATCCAAACACAGCTAAAATAACATCTTTGAATGGGGAAGATCATGATACAAAACCAACAAGATGATGGAATTCAACCATTGTAATTGAGTTGTATTGAAGGTTTGAAGAGTCATATAGCAAGTTAGAAAGACAATAAGGAGAAAGATCAATCCATAGTTTAAATCTTCCTATTCTTCTTTTTTCTCTTATATTCTCTATCATTATGTGAAGTAGTCAAGCCATGATGTTGTTAAAGTATTGTAACTTCGGAAGATATTCTAGTTGTACTGATTGTATTCCTCCTTTAGAAGATGTATTTGATGATATTGGTCATGTAAGATTTTGTTGATGTATTTGTAACTTTGGAAGACATTCTAATGCATATTATCATTATATGTTGTTGTACCCCCATTGGAGCTGCGTGTTACCCCTTTACGGGATGTCTAAATTGTGTCTAGACCTTGAGGTACAACCTTTGTGGTAAGTCGAGGAAACAGTCCCAAGTGTAACATCATGTAATATGTACTTGTAGTCTCTCTATGAGAAATGGGCCCCATGTGAGATGACATGTAGGCTTGAATGCTATATTTGGTTAGTGACTTTATAGGGTATAAATGGGGAGGCGCTCTCCCTTATTTATACAAACCTAACACACTCTCAGGTGCGCATGAGAGAGATACATTCAGAGGAGGAGAAATAGATAACTGTTGAATACTTCTTATTACTAATTTTGATCATCTTACTATTACTAAGAATTTTACGGGGTTTTATCCTTTATGGTTTCCTAGTGAAAATATTTGTGTCTTGTGTATATTTTATATCTTATGCATCTTGTTGTACTTGTTATTCTTTCAGATAAAGATCCTAGATAATCTAATCAGATCTTAAGAAAAACTAACATGGTATCGGAGCCTCTATGAAAGAAGGCACATTTATGTTATGGGAACTAGGGCTTCCTAGTTCAAGGTGTTCTCTCAATAGATCATCAAGCAAAGAGGGATAGGCTAACTCGCGTTGCTAGGGGGCATGTTTTGGTGGTAATAGTTTCTACATTAGAGAAGTTTCAATTTTTAGCTGCAACTACTGTCAGGAGGAACTAGGGAATCAAGTATCAGAGGCTTTCCACCTCAGTTTTCACAAAGTGAACTAGCTAAGCGACTCGCCTCAAGGAGGCGTATCTTTCTGTCCAAAAAAAATTCCCAAAATCCAAGTTTGGAAAATTTGGGTTTGTCTAACAAACCCTAGGTCAGCCTGCTCTAAAACCTGGTCGGACACATCAAATTAGTAAGATACAAATATTTACTATTTCCATTTGAGATTCTGATTTTTAAAATATGACTTACCATACTCAGCTTGAGGACAAGCTTGGAGGGGTTGATAACTTCCATACATGGAAGTATAGGATCTCCCTTATCCTTGAATAAAATGACTTGGATCAGTTTATCGCTATAAATGTTCCAAAAACAGAGGAAGATGAGGCTAAGGCTGCTCATAATAGAGGCATGGCTAAGGCTAAGAGAAACACTGCAGATTCTATCAAGGATCACCTCACCCCCCATGTGTCTGCATTCAAGACACCAAAGGAAGTATATGATGCCTTGACAAAGATGTTTGAAGGAAAGAACATCAATCAAAAGATGACTTTGAGGAACCAGCTGAAGAATGTAAAGATACAGAACTCTGAGACTATACAGTCTTACTTCACAAGGGTTTCTCAAATCAAAAAACAACTTGAATCAATTGAAGAAAATGTCGAAGAAGGAGAAATTGTAATGACTACCCTAAATGGTCTCTCTAGATCACGGGACTCATTCATTCAAGGGATTTGTGCAAGAAGGAAGTTGATCTCTTTCAACATACTTCAAGAAGAATGTGCACAAGAAGAAGCTAGAATTGTGACAAGAGAAGAAAAGATGGGAGCAATTTACGATCAAGCTCTTGCAGTCTACACTAGGAAGAATTTCAAGAAGAAGTAGAAGAAGCAGAACTTTCATCACAACAACAAGAAAGACAAGAAACCGAAGAAAAGCAACAGAGATCTTTCAAATTTTTGATGTTATACTCGTGATAAAAAGGGACACTTGGAAAGAGATTGTCCCATGTAGAAAAGGAGACACCATGGTCACTGTTGCCGAAGATGATGAACCAACAAACAAAATATTCAAACGAGAGAAGAATGATTCAGATGAAGAGTATGTGCTAATCTCAACACTTATTGGAACTATCACACATAGAAGCAATGATTGGATCATGGATAGTGGAGCTTCCAAACACATGATGGGATACAAGGAATCATTCATTAGTATGTATGAACATGAGTCACCTCACAAGGTGAAACTTGGTTATGATTATCAATACCCCAAGTGAGCTAGGTGAATAATTGATGGTATATGTTGTTGTGTCAACTCTACTTTCTTTTGGTGTTCCTTTCCTTTTTTCTTTATCTATTTTTCTTATTTTCTTCTTCGTCGCTTTTTTTCTCTGTTCTATTCTTCAACTGCTTCTATCGATGATGGTATGATCTGTGGTTGCTTTGTGGTGATGCTTGGTAAGTTGGGATTTATTAATTGGGTTTCTGGGGGGACAATAGATGGTGGTGTAAGTGAAGGTGGTGTGGGTGAAGGGAGAGGTTGGGGTTTCTCTGAAGATGATGGTAGAAGGATTGGGATGGAATTTTTTGACAGAGGGTTTTCGACCAATTCTGGTGATTCAACAGGTTAGTTGGCCTCGATAGAATCTACATTCTTGACCATTTCTTGGTGCTCTGTCGATGGTTCAACTTGGTCAAGGTCAAACTTCTCTTCCACATTGTTAGGGTTAAGGAGTGGGGGGTTTTCAATGGATTGTGGGATAAATGAGGAGGTTTGTGCTGCCACAATTTCAAAGGTTTTGTCGAGGTTCCTTTGGAATGTGGATTTGATGACTCCCATGATTTTTGGTCTTGCTACAGAACTTTGTGGTTGGTCAGGGATTTAGGGAATGGTTAGAACTTGTTGCGGGGTGCCTGAATCGATAACTGGTCCTGTTATCCTTAGTTGTTGGATGGTAGGAAAACTATTTGGGAGTCTTTTAATGAATTCTTGTAGGTTGACATCTTTATTGACTCTTGTATGGATATTTTTGGGTAGTGCTTAAAATTACAGAGTTAGAGAAGGTGTTGGTGTAATAGAGGTTGAAGTTGGTAAGCCTTCTTCGACTATTGGGATCAGTGATAGAGGTGCTAAGGTGGAAGTGAGGTCGACAAGATAAACCTCAGGAGGAGTAACCATTTTTACCTTTTTTGCTTGAGGATTCTTTTCTTATTTCGTGACGAACTTCTTGAATTGTTCCTCAACTGTTATTTTATTTTTAGCAGCATCCTCCAATATTTGTGTAGTGCTAGCATGTATTTCATCTTCATCGTCTGGTTGTTCTAGGAATAACATCCTGTGCTTCCCCTTTCCTTTAACCGAAGTGTTTCTCTTCTGTCAAGATTTAGATATTTCGACAACTAGATGGCGGATGTGTTCTTTGGTCATTGCATATTCTTAATTCTCTTTTAGTAATTCTTATAGGGGATATGTCATGTTTGAATAGTGTTGAATAAATTTTATGTAATACCCTATATTCCCTAGTAGAATTCTGACTTTTTGTGGGCTAACTCGTGGTTTTAAGTCGAGAATGATTTTGATTTTAGCGAAGCCGACCTTGATACCCTCTTTGCATACAATAAGTCCAAGAAGAATTCGTATAGGAGTTACAAAAATACATTTCTTTATATTAAGGGACAACTGAATTTGTCGACACCTTTCTAACATTAATCTTAGCCATTTGCAGTGATCTTTTCCAATAGATTAAATTTTCCAGTCATCGAAATACACATCCATTGTTTTGTAGATGTATTCCTGGAATGCTTTAACCACTATTCTTGAAAATACAAGTGGTGCATTTTTCAAACCAAACGACATAACTGTGTAAGAAAATGAGCCAAATTCACATACAAACGTTGTTTTCTTTTGGTCTCCCTTAGCAATCGATACTTGATTATAACCTAAGAAACCGTCTATAAACGAGTAACATTCATGCCTTGCAAATTCATTGAGAATTTCATCTACAAAAAGGAGTCGAAAAATGGGTATGTCAGAGTGACTTTGTTGAGTTATAGGGAATCTACACAGATTTTTAGTCATGTCAGGTCATGCTTCTTTGGTTGCACAACCATTGGACTTTCCCATTCTGACTAGTCAATAGGGTAGATAATTCTGACCGCTAACATATTGTCAATTTCTTTCTTCACTATTTCTTTGTACTTATGAGTGAGTTTATATGGTCATTTATTTATGGGTCTTGCATCGGGTTTTATGTCGATATTCATTTCTCCCATTTCATGAACTAATCCTTTAATATCCTTGTAATCTCGAGTGAAGATGTCTTGAAATTATTTTAACAAGTTAACAGTTTATGTTGTCTGTTCTTCATTCCAGTAGTCTTTGATTCTTGCAAGTTTAGGTCTATCGTTGTTAGAAATGTCGACTTATTTTGTTTTAATTTTTGCATCCACCCATTCTGGTGTCTTGGTTTCATTAATTTGTCGACTTCCTTCCTTAAATTGTGAAAATGCTGCTGGGAAGTCTTTTGTTGTCATCCATTTAGGTTCTTCTTTTTCGGTCGATTTGACTCTTAGTATTGTTATGATTGGTTTCATCATTTCTAGATGATCAGACTTCCATTACAAAATTTTTGAATTTGTATGTTCGGTTTCTAGTCGAAGACTTGTCAATTGTGGTACTTTATTTGACTGAATATGATGACATGAGTCGTTCGGTCGGTTGCGAGTTCTCGTCAAACTATTAACACTCAGTTTTATAAATGTTTTTATTTTCTTTGTAGCTTCAACTAGTTGGTCATATTTAGGTATAAACTTGAAATCCTTAATGAAATTTTCTTTAAGTTCATTCCATAAGAATGTTTCATCTCGTGCTTCTTCCATTTTGTACCATTTGTTCAGTAGATCATCCAATGTTGATGCGAATAGGTGTGGCCATAATCATTCATCTTTATATCCAAGTATTTTCCATTCCTTTTCACATGTACTGATATGTTTTTCAAGTTCTTGACCTTGTGTAAAGACTGTTATTTGTGCTTGATTTGTTATTTTCTTCCCTCCAAATCTTTCGAAAGTTGTCAACCATGTTTGTAGTCTCTAGCGGTGAGTATCCCACCACCGAGCAGCCTGTCCCATAAATGTTCGACTAGACTTTAAAGTCGGTTGTGTTCACCTATATTATTGGATACTTGTTCAACGTGAAGGACTGGCGATTCTCACTCTTTATACCTAAGTGACAGCCTTTGTTTTGTTTTCATTGGTGCTAGGGATGGATATTCCCTAAATTTTCTTTCAAATATTTTTGGTATTATAGATACAGAGAAGCATTGACGTGTTTTTTTTTTTGCAATGGCTTGGATGGTCCAACATTCCCTTTCTTGTAGTTCATAGTTTTCCATTTCCCAATCATATTATTATGCATCTGAGTTATAACCTATCGAATCTGGGTTTCGTAGGTGAAGTTCTCCATATATATTTGGTTCAGCGTAATCCTCATTATTTTATATCTGATATAGTTGTCGAACATCGAATTCTTCATCTATAGGTCCAGTCCATGGTTCACGGTTTGATGGATGAATAGGAACAATAAGTTTCTGCCCATTTCCTTTGAGTTTTATCCTTTCTTTATCCAATAAAATCAATGCCTTCATCTTTTGACCCCATGGTCAGCCTACTAAGGATGGAAAGGAGCTAAATCCTTCCTTAGGATTATAATTTCGAAGTCAAATTTTGTAGTGATAACTTTTATAGACGTCTCAACATTTCACCAAACACCAATGGGTTCAATTAGAGCTTGATCTGCTAATTTCATATATATACCTGATTTGTTCAATTGAGGTTTACCTACCTATTCCCATTTGTCTTTGATCATGATGTTTACCTATGATTCGAAGTTGAGAATGACTTGTCAGACATGGTAACCTTCGATTTCTAGTTCGACTAGAGGGTCAGCATCACTTTTATCTTTTTGGTTCAAACTACATATGCTTTTAGTTTGTTTGTCGATACTAGATTTGTTCTTAAGATTGTATAATAAGTTGATTAATTTTGTAACATAATTATCGTTATGTATTAAGTTAATTAATTCCTGAGACATTTTATGTTGGGTATCATCATTTACTTCTTCTACAACTAATTCTTGAAATATGTTCGACGCATCATTATATAATTGATTTTGTATGACTGGATTAGGATAGTCATATTTATTCTTTATTTTGCTTATTTTGGGATTGTCATTGTTGATTTTAGTACCTTGTCTAGTAATAATTTGCAAGTTATTAGTGCGAATAACATCACATTTTTGGACACTCGACAAGACGTTAAGATTTTTCTTTTTATTGATTTTTTCAATAGGGGCAATCCTCTAAAGAGTGATCAACAACACCACAACTGGTAAAAAATTTAAGGTTGGTTCGATCCTTGTATGGACACTTTACGTGTCTATTCCCTTCATTTAAGCAGGTATAACATTGGATTAATCGTTGTGGTCTATTTTCCTGATTCCCAAAGAATCGGCCTTGACCTGAATATCCTTCATGATGATTGTTATGATATCAACACTTGTACCTTCAGTATTCGTATCTTTGATTGTTCTGTTCATTTTGGTCATTGTTGTTCCTTGGATTACTGTCGTTATTATTCTGCGCAACAACGTTTGTCTGGTAAAATGCATGGTAATTCTGCCCATTCTTTAAATTTAGATGGCAGTTGGCTGTTGCATGGATTTTGACCTCGCATATTGCGCACTAGCAAGCTTTTTAGTTCTTCATGTTGTACGGGCAATATTTTGTCATGTGTAGACCGTGCTCCTGGAAAATGTCACAAAATCATTTTGACTAAACAAATTGCACATCTTTTTGGTGATCTTCTCGTTGACAATTATATTTTGTGTGCCCAGCTGTCGAGCCATTCGTACACCAGAATTCGTGTCCCTTGAGTTTTAAATCCTGTATTGACTTCTATATTATCTCCAGTTGTCCTTCAATACAACTATCAACAGGGTTAACTAGATAGTCCTCATCCATTTCTACTTGCAATGCCTTCGTTAATGAATCTTCATAGATATTAAAGTTGTCCAATTTAATATGAATTCAGATCTTTTGTAGAAGTATTGCAACAAACCATTAGATTAACAATTTTTCATCTATATGAAATTCCAACTACCTGAGTAGGTCTTTAAATCTTTTGTCATACTCCCAAACTATTTTTGTCGGTTTCTGGACTATATTCTTTAGTTTCTTTTCTTCCATATGCTTTGCATCTGGAGTCTTGAAGAATGCCATGAATTGTTGTTTAATTTATGCCTTAGTAGCATTTGGTGTCTTTTCAATGTACGTCATGTACCATGTAAGTTCCATCTTCTGCAGAGCACCGAAAAATTGCACCATCTGTCGATCTTTATTTGTAACAAGATTCACTTCCCAGGTCAACTCACAGACGAACCAATGTCATCTGGGATATTCATCACCCTCATAGAGGGGGATGTGTGAAGACACATGCATCATATATCCGGAATCAATGTCTCCTCCAGGTGGTGGAGGGGGGGTGGTGGTGGTGGGTTACTTCTTGGGACCTATTTTTCTTCATAGCCATTCTGAACAAAACCCTTTTTTCTATCGGAGGTTTTATTTGTAGTAGTCAGTTCATTTCCAATAAGAAGTTGCTTTATGTCATCTTCTTCTGTCGATACCCAAGTAAACTGCTATGACCGGGGTATCCTCTCTTGTGAATTGGATTGATCTGTTGTGTTACCTGAAGCTGTGATTGGATGGGGGGTGCTCCTTCATGTTTCGAGTAGAGTAGATGAATACTTCAGTTAGATGAAAAGGGTTGAAAGGTAACCCAATTCCATTCCCTTGGTCGCTGAATTACCATATGGTTAACATCATTTCCTTCTTCATCTATTCGACTCCATACACCTAACTCGCCAACTCCTAGTCCCAAATATTCTTAAAAAATATCATGTACTTAGGAACTCTAGCTAGATTTTAACGGAGAATAAGGTGTGATGTTATGGGGTATATCAACTTAGAGAGATTCACCCTGTTTTATCCATAAATATTCCTCCATTGGTGACACTTCTTCTTCAATTCCTTCCTCCAATCGGTCATGAACCAACTCTGGCGGATTCTCTTCTTGTTATGTCACTCTGGTCATCTGTCTCCTCTTGCTAATGACAACCTGCTCTCTAATCTCTTCCCTTTTATTTTTCCTCTTTTCTCGTTCTATATTTTTTATATTTGAAGTGATTTTGTGAGTAACTGTTCATATTATCTCCTTTTTGGACAAACTTTTCATCCCTAGTGATGGTAATTTTCAGAAGTCGACTATAATCCCTCTACTCTACTCCAAAACATGACCAGATACCCCCCCATAGCCGACCCGAATGATTTAGTAAGCACGGGTGGAACTGTTTGTTTTCTTATAAAGTACTCCCACTCTCTTCCTTTGACAAATTTTTCCCACTCCTTTTTTTTCCGTCTAGATTGTGTTGGATGGTGGTTCTATCAGTAACGGAAGAGGTTCAACAATATGAGCCACACCCTTGTTGATAAAAAATTTGAAAAAAAGTGTCGGCAATGAAAACAAGAACTGTTTGGTTAGGTCATTGTAGAATCTCTCTTTGATGCTATCTACAAAGACTCTTTCGTCAAATGCTCTTTCCTCACAGAACTCATCAACGATTCTTTCGAACCACTCCAACAAATTTGTACAACCTCTCGTTGTCAATTTCAGGAGTAACTCTTGGTCTTTAGTTTCTTCCAGCATATTCATCCAGTAGATTCTTTAAAGACCAAGGTACGGACTCAAAAAATTCTCATATGTTTCAGAGAAGAACTTCTCCTTAGCTTGTGCAATAGTCACTATGTTTCTTCTAGCATAATTTTGCAACTAATTTGTAATCTTATGTTCCCAACAGTTCTTAATCTCTTTCTCTGAAATCATCTAGTCATAGTCATTTCATCTGTATATGTATCACCGTCAACATAACCAATGTTGTAATCAATCAGATTGAAAGGTCACCAATAATACACATAAAGAATCATATAAAAATAGCAAATGCAAGAGACAAGAATGGTAGACATAATAACAGATTATATTACTTAATACACATGTGGGTTCATACAATAAACTGAACCAAGTATCTATTTGTCTCAACAGCCTATATATACATTTACAAAATAGTTATAATAACTTCCTATCATCGTCAACCAAGCAACACGACCTATTAGGTTGACCTAATATACAATTAGTCGACTAATGAGTCTAGTCAACTTAACCAACTAGCTCCTCCAACAGTGGCGAAGCTTCATACAAGCTTGACTCTGAGAAATACTTCAAGATGAAGGATGTTCTATATGTTCCAAGATTGAAGAAGTGTATTCTCTCCATATCTATACTAGATGCAAAAGTAATTAGGGTTTCATTTGTCGATGGACAAGTTCTGATGTGGCCCAGAGGAAAGACAATAGAGGATGCAACAATGATTGGAGAAGAAAATGAAGGCTTGTACAAGTTGAAGGGACATCCTAAACAAGCATTGGTTCATGAGTCAATTGAACCAAATGAAATGTGGCATAGAAGGCTTTCACATGTGCACTACAGAGCACTACCGATGGCAAGCAAAGCAGTTTCAGGATTGCTAGAGATCCAAGAAAAGCGTGAGGGAATTTGCAAAGCATGTGCAAAAGGAAAGAATGCAAAGAAGACGTTTCCTAGCAGTGAGAGAAAGGATAAATGAATATTGGAGATAGGACACTCAGATGTATGTGGACCCATGTATTTTGTCTCATTAAGCAGGTATGTGTACTATGTGTCCTTTATAGCTGATTTCTCATGTAAGAATTGGATATATTTCTTGAAAGAGAAAATTGAAGTTTTCAATAATATTAAGGAATATAAAGCCTTAGTAGAGAACTAGACATATAGGAAGATTAATATTCTACTGTCCTATAATGGCGACGAGTACACTTCAGAATAATTCAAGGAACTCTGCAGAGAATCTGGGATTAAGAGGGAGTTGATCACTCCATACAATCCTCAGTAAAATGGGATTACATAATGAAAGAAGCGAACCATAATGGGAGCTAGGAAAGCAATGTTGATTGACCAAGATGTTCCTATGCACCTTTGGGTGAAGGAAGCAATAAAATCTATGTATGTACAGAAATGTAATCCTCATCGAGTACTTGACAACAAAACCCTTGAAGAGGATTTCTCAAGATTGAAACCCGAAGTCATCCATCTGAGAATATTTGGTTTCTCGGTGTACATACATGTCCCAAAGGAAAAAAGGGCCAAGCTCGATCCTTCTTGGATGAAGGATGTATTTGTAGGATACAATGATACATCAAAGGACTAACGAATATACTTCCCAAGATTCAAGAAGATCGACATAAGTAGAGATGTAACCTTTGATGAAGACTTGTCATACTTTATATCGAAAAGGACTCTTATCTAGGAAGTAGAGGAACCTTAAGAGACGAGAGTCTGAGACATGGAAATTGGAGAAGCGATTCTAGAAGACCCTGAAGATCACTACATGACTGAACCACAAGAGCCGGTAGAGACATTCTTTGAGAAGGACTCCCACAAGAGGAAACCAACATGGGAAAAGGATCTCTTACGCAAAGATGAAAGGTATGGCACTCCAGAAGAAATACATAGAGAGAGAAAGAGGGAAAATCCCTATAATAGTTATGTGGACCTACTGTGTGACACATCAATAAAGAAATATCCACCTATGAAGAGGCTACAGAAAAGAAAGAATGGAAGGATGTGATGATCGAGGAATATCAGTCAATCATGAAGAATGATGTCTTGGAGGTTGTTTTGAGGTCGGAGAAGAAGCATGTCGTGACTTCAAAGTGGATCTACAAGATCAAGCGTGTTGCAGATGGTAGAATAGAGAAACACAAGGAAATATTTGTAGCACGAGGCTTCTAATACAAAGAAGGCATAGATTATGAAGAGACATTTTCACCTGAGGTGAGGTACACTTCCATAAGGACCATACTTTCTTTGGAAGCAGTTATGAAATCAAAAGTACATTAGATGGATGTCAGTACATCCTTCTTAAATGGTGTAGTGAGAGGAAGTGTATGTGGAACAACCACTAGGATTTGAGACACATGATAGGAAGACCCATGTGTGCGAATTGAAGAAGGCCTTGTATGGATTGAAACAAGCACCAAGGACATGGTATGGTAGGATGGATATATTCCTAATGAGCTTGGAATTTACCAAGAATAAAGCAGATTCCAACCTCTACTTGAAGGTGGAAGATGGAAGACAAGTGATACTCGTGCTATATGTCGATGACTTGTTTCTAATAGGCGATGAGGAACTCATTACATATACAAGAAGGAGACTAGCTACAGAGTTTGAGATGAAATACCTAGGTATGATGCACTACTTCTTAAGCATGGAGGTGTATAAGAGTGAAGATGGAATCTTCCTTTGAAAAGGGAAGTATGCAATGGATATTCTGAAGATATTTTGAATGTTGGACTACAAGGCTATGGCCACACCTATGGAATCTAACTTGAATCTTCGGAGTGATCCTTCATCAGAGAGGTTTGATGCCATGATGAATCATCATATGATTGTCTCATTGATGCATATTATGAATACAAGACCATCCATATGCTTTACGGTGAACACATTGAGCTAGTTCCTAACAGATCTGAGGCAGGTTCACCTGATAGTGGTAAAGCATGTTCTGAGGTACCTAAGAGGTACATTGGATTATGGGCTCAAATATGATGCAAATTAGAAGATCAACCTACATAGCTATGTTGATTTGGACTGGGCAGGTAGCACCACTGATAGGAAGAGCACCTCAAGTTGTTACTTCAGTTTGGTATCTGGAACGATCTCTTGGTTCAGTGGGAAGCAATCATGTGTGGCGCTGATTACAACTGAGGATGAGTATGTTGCCACTTGCTTGGATGCAAGGAAATGTGGTTGTGAAAGCTACTGTCTAAATTATTTGATATCTAGTTGGATGTGAATTGCATATTCTATGATAATTATAGTTTCATGAAGCTGACAAAAAATTGAGTGTTCCATGACAAGTCAAAGCACATCGAGATCAAGTTCCACTATATCAGGGATATGGTGCAAAGAGGAGCAGTGAAGCACCAGTACGTGACAACAGAGGAGCAGATAGTCGATGTGTTGATTAAGCCTCTTGCGAGAGTGAAGTTTGAGTACTTCAGAGAAACACTAGGTGTGATCCAAATCGAGATACCTCGAAAAAGGGAGTGATGTGTTCTAGTATAGCTAGAAAGACAGGCTGTATAAGTATAACATCCTGATGAAGTTTGTACATTTCTCAGACGTAATAAGTCCTGTAAATTATCCTTGGATATAATAGTCTGGCAAAGCTCGCAAGTTATCCTTGGATGTAATCAGTCCTGATATAAAGCATATTATCTCACATGGGAAATGAGACGGGTTATCCGAATGTAAATAGTGATCCCTAGCATGGTACGCAAGTTATTTATATGTAATATGTCCCGTGGGTTGTCTAAGTGTAAATAATTATCCATGGTGTGGTACGTAGGTTACTCGAACGTAATATGTATCGAAGGTTATTTGAATGGAAAAGATCCTAGATGTAGGTTGTTAAGATGTAATTCCTTGAGGTTGACCAGAAGAACGTAAAAAGGTCCTGGTGTAGCAATTTGTTGGGTCGTAATTAGTCCTACCATATGTATGAGATATATGAATTTCCATGATGAGATGAGAAGGTCATGAAGCACATGAGGTGAACCTAGGCATTTATTTTAATATAGCGCAGGTTGACCATAGATGCTTTGGTTGTTTGTTGTTTGTTTGTTGTTTTTCCTTGTGCAGGACAAAAGAGATGACCTGGATATGACGAGACGAAGGTAGACAACGCAGGATATTGTCGTGGAAATGTAAAGAAGATCCTATCCAAATTCTACGAGAAGGCTTTCTCGATATGTGATGAAGACCTAACAGAGGACTAGGCCTACATCCAGCATGAAAAAGGGCTGGCAGTGTAGAAAATTCTGATGACAGATAGTATTGTACAATGATCAAATTATAAGAATATGGTGGCAACAACTATGATGAAGACTCTATGACTCTGTGATGATGACAATGCAATTAAGACCTGACCAGATGTGTTGATGACTGTGTAGAGAGAGAATACCTTCCTAGTTAAGAGGGAGCGTTGATGTATTTGTAAGTTTGGAAGATATTTTGGTGTATATTATCATTGTATGTTGTTGTACCCCCATTGGGGATGTGTGTTACCCCTTTACAGGATGTCTAAATTGTGTCTAGACCTTGAGGTACAACCTCTGTTGTAAGTTGGGGCAATAGTCCCCAGTGTAACATCATGTAATATGTACTTGAAGTCTGTCTAGGAGAAGTGGGCCCCATGTGAGATGACATGTAGGCTCGAATGTTACATTAGAGGAAATTTCAACTCAAAATGGTCCTTTTAACTTTTATTCAAATTCCATGTCATCATGTGTTAGCCAATGAAATTGCTTTAAATTTGAAATACCGTATAGGTCTTAAGCACTTTTTTAATATAAATTTGGGGATAGCTATCATAAAAAAAACTACTTTTTTTGTTTGTATTTTTGACATATCTCCCTGTGTTTTTACTCAAATTTCGATCGGGAGAGCTCGTTGGATGCGGAATTAAATTCCGCATCCAACGGGTACCCACTCGGCATACTTTTGACGGACCCCGCTACCCCAAAAATAAGAAATACCTGAAAAAACAAAATGATGATATCATCATTCCGTTTTTTCATGTATTTCTTGTTTTTGGGGTAGCGGGGTCCATCAAAAGTATGCCGAGTGGGTACTCGTTGGATGCGAAATTTAATTCAGCATCCAACGAGCTCTCCCAATCGAAATTTTAGTAAAAACACGGGGATATATGTCAAAAATACAAACAAAAAAGTAATTTTTTTCTTTTCTTCCTCCAAAAATAATAAATATTATTTTATTATTTTAACTATTATTTTAGTAGTTCATTTTAGGAGGCCCATTTTGAGTTGAAATTTCCTCTAATGTATTTGGTCAGTGACTTGAAAGGGTATAAATAGGGAGATTCTCTCCCTCATTTATACACACCTAACACACTCTCAAGTGTGCATGATATAGAGATACAATCAGAGGAGCAGAGATAGATAGTTGTTGAATACTTCTTATTACTGCTTTTGATCATCTTACTATTCTAAAAAAGTTTGCAGGGTTTTCTCCTTTATGGTTTCCCTGGTGAAAATATTTGTGTCTCGTGTATCTTTTATATCTTATGCATCTTGATGTACTTGTTATTAATTTAAATAAAGATCTTAAATAATCTAATCATATCTTAAGAAAAACTAACATGGTCAATGAAGGAATCAATGTAAACCTCTAGATGTAAGTCGGGTCAATAGTACCCAAGTGTCATTATAATAAATATTATTTTTTGTGTCTTACTAGACAAGTCAGACCTGCTAGGTTTTAGGTCAAGTCAAGAGTCAAATATAAATAGGGAGGCACCCCCGTTCATTTGTACACACTTCACTCAATCAAGTTTGCAAGAGAAAGAAGAAGAAGTGTGCCGGGAAGAAGAGAGAAGTAGTTGTCTTGGGTTTTACACTACTCTGGTTGATTTCTATATTGAGGAAGTTTTGAGGGGTTTCCTTCCTTGTCGTTTCCTCAAGGAAAATATTTGTGTTCATTATGTTACTGTTCTTGTTGTTCTTTCAATAATCCTACTATTGTAAATTATTTTAGAATATCATATAAGCAATTAAGAAAACATAACATCAAATCATAGCCACCTTAAAATGAGACATTACACAACTAGGGTTTGTTATTCTGAACACATCACTCAACAGATAAACCAGAAAAGAGGGAACACTCAACTCACCCTAGAAGGGCGCATATTTCTATGAAAACATAACTAGATTCCAAGAAGTTTCAATTTTGGACCAGACAATACTGTTGGGAAGAAGTAGGGCTTTAGTTTTCTTGAGACTCCATCATCAATCTCAGAAAAAGAAAGATACAGTCTAGCTATCCCTAAGAAGGCACATCTTTTCCATCACTCATCCCTACTAGTGATCACAACTGGAAAATTAGGGCTTCTTCATCAAACCCTAGGTCGCCCTAAAGAAGGTCAACTAGAAGCAGTATTCATCAAGTAACTATTACTTCTTCTAATTCCATTTGAAGTTCTGATTATGTTAATGTTGGAATATTGGACAATATTGAGAGGGGGGGTGAATCAGTATTGATAACTTTTAACAATTTAAACCACTTTTAATCTATTCATTAACACACATGATCAACAAGAACAAACAAAACACAAATTTATCGTGGAATCCCAATTGGGTAAACCACCAATGCTTCCTATTACTGCAAAATTATATTTAGAAATAGTTTATGCTCGCTTCTATAGACAAGGATGGTACTACACCCTATTTACCATCAACTACTGGAAGGAGGATAAAACCCCTTGGTTTTATCAGCTACTATTGAAAGGATGCTACTACAACCTATTTACCATCTACTACTGGAAGGAGGCTATGACCCCCTTGCAAGCTTGTATCCTGCCCTTGCACCACCCTACCACCCTAATATATTTTTGTCAATCTTCCAAATCTCTTTTTCTTTCAATATTTGTCACAAATAATTATTCACATCATTGGTCTCTGCCTCTGCTATCCTTTTCTATGATCTGGATTACAGAGACGACTTCTCTCACTCATCATTTTGTCTATAAATACTCTCTAACATGTTTTTCTGTGAATGCATCCCTTCAGCGTTACACCTTTTCATTCTTAGATTGGGCCTCTTCATGAAAACTCAATTCTTCATTTTAACAATTCTTTAACTCTATTTAGGTTTATCAATCATACCTTTCATGTAATACCCTGGTTTTGACCCCATGCTATTGAAATTGTACATGATGTATATATTGTATTTGAATCATATCAAGGAGCTCAAGGCCAAGGCCCTGCCATCGATTTGGTGTTGTGAGTATCAGTGATTAGGGTTGATGCCGATGGTTATGGTGCTAAGTTAGGCACAATATATAGTTTTGGGAACACCATGTAAAAATGTAATTTAATAAAATACCACAACTGTCTATGGACTGCAGCGTGAGATATGGTCCATGATTTTACAAGGAATAGGGAGGGGAGTTAGTCAAACTCCTGATCTAATAGGGTGAGACTAGATGTCAATGAGGTAACCCATAAACCCTCAGCTACCCTTTTTTTCCTCTGTCCTCAATCATTCATTTCTTCCAAAATTTGGTTGAGGTAGTTAATGCCTTGGGAAGAGCAAGGCACGGCAGTCAGATTTCATGTTTGAGCAAACCTGCGGTCTGGGAAGTTGTGTTCTTTCTTCTAAAGTAAGTAAACCCAAGAATGTGCGCCCACTCTGTCGTTTTTTGTGACCCACATTGAACATTTTGGTGATGATTATTCCCATCTGTGAGGGGAGGCATGGTGATTCATTATGTTGTTGTTAGCTATCTTGAGTCACGCAGGGTGTTTTTCCTCATTCAAGCAGGGATTCACTGTTGTTGTTCACTCTCTGGGGAAGAGGGGTTCTGTAGTGTTTCCCCTGTGTGCAAGTGAACCCTATTGTTTTTCTTTATTTAGAGTAGTATGCAAACTTGATTGTCTATGTTACAGAGTGGAGCCTATGTTTCTGTGTCTCCTTGTGGTTTGGTGTTATGTGCACCCTAGTTTGGGCCTGGTTGTTGTGATGTGTACCCTAGTTTGGGTTTGAACTGTATGCAAGACTTAGGAGTGGAAGAAAATCTGAATGGGCTTGATAAACCTAGTGCATAGAGGAACCTCACAAAAGGTTAAGAGTGGTTGGTGAATCTTCCATGTACATCTTGAAGAGAACTAGAAGGGAAGGCATAGCCCGAGGGATTGTGTAGTCGAGAAGGGGATGCTTCCTTGTGTTGGGTTTGTAGGTATTGTGGATGCCAATCCAGACAGATCTTGTGGAGGTGTCCCTAGCTCTTGAATGAGCCACTATCTTAGCCATTCTTCCTTTCCACTACCTTAGCATTCTGATAAACCCAAAGGAGATTGGCTTGGCTGACAGCCTGATAAACCCAATTTCATATTGGATTGGATGGGCAACCTGATAAACCCAATTGGATCTTGGATTGATAGAGAATCCTAATAAACCCAACTGTTAGTTGGCTTGGATGTGTTTTGTTGTACATATGGCCATGTGTGACCCTTGGTAGGACATCCTGATAAACCCAACCATGAATGCTGTCTTGACTAAGTAGCTAGTGAAACCCAGTAGTGAGATGGATTTCCTATGTATCCTGATAAACCCATCTGTTGGATTGGTTGGTCCTTAATGTGAATTTTGGCTTGAATGTGTGTAATCTAATAAACCCAACTGTTTGTTTTCTTGGCTAAGTAGCCTAATAAAACCAACGATGTTTTGGATTGTTTCCTGTAGCCTGATAAACCCAATTGTGTATTGTCTTGGCTAGACAATATGATAAACCCAACTGGAGGTTGGCTTAACAATGTTGATGTGCTCTGGCTATGTGTAAGTTTGTTGTTCCCTAGTTCTTTGTGGAAATCATGCCTAGCTCGGGGGTTGCAGTGGTGTTGAGAGATTAATGAACACATTAGCCTATGGTTGGGTGGAACATTGCAGTGACATTGCTAGTTTCGGGACAACTTCATCTTCAAGATAAGTATTATTTGTTGTGTTATTTCTGCACTGTATTTTCTTATGGATATGCTGATCATGTTGAATGTTTATGAGTGAATTAAGTAGATTTTAGTGTTAATTAAATGTCCATGCATTTGCATCTATTTATGCCTTGTATTTCCACTACATTTTGCTTATGATCATGGAGGCTATAAGCCCGGTTAAAGGGTAAAAAATGCAGCTATCCTGAGGTAAGAAAGGTTGGTTTTTTGCACCCCACAATCCGTCTGCTAAAGGCGGAAGGAAAAGGTGGAAAACAGGAAAAATACAAGGCAAAAGGATGGTTTTCCACACCCTAGAACCCTCTTGCGGAAGGTAGAATTTGGAAGCATAGAAAGAGTCAGAAATTCTAAGGTAAAAGTGTGTTTTCCGCACCTGGAGTTCACCTCCAGAAGGTGGAATGCGAGAGGCATAAAATGGGATAAAGGTTTTTTTTACGATTTTCAAGGTCCACAGTGGAAAGTGAAAAGGAAGAAGTTGGAAGGTGCAAAGTCAAAAGACAAAGTGATCGTTTCACGAGTTTTCTGATTTTCGAGGTCTGCAATAGAAGGTGGAAAGGTGGAAGTCAGAAGGAGGAAAGTTGAAATATAAGCGATCGTTTCATGGAGTTTCCAAATTCCAAGGTCCGCAGCGGAAGGTGGAAGGGCAGAAGTCAAAAACTGGAAAGTCAAAAGACAAGGTGGTCGCTTTGGGGAGTTTTCGATTCTTGAAGTCAAAAGGCGGAAAGTCAAAAGACAAGGTGGTTGTTTTGGGGAGTTTCAGCATCAATTGTAAGTGTATGATCTGATGCCTACGCATTTTCCATTACATGATTTTAATTACATTTTCCATTAAATAATTTTAATGCTCTTAATGATGACAAAGTTTCACTTAAACCAGGAAGAAAAATTAGGATAAATATGCTGCTAGTACCATAACCATAATTCATCCCCACGTGTCGAAGAAGGATGAAATGTGAGCTGACACCACATCTGTTGAATTACACCTTTCATTTGATTTGATCAATTTCTATGAAATATGGTTAATACACAAGAAAATTGAAAAAAAAAACAGAGGAGGTCCCTGGTGCATTTGGATGAGAGTACCTCCATGTGCATTAAGATGCCCGTGGGTCCATCCTGTCACAGTCCATCCAAAGGGATATTGATAGTTGAATTAAGAATTATCTGATTGGAACAGTCATGACCTTATCACTGTTTCCATGAATTTTTTTTCATAGAAAAATGTGTATTGTATTCATATTTGAGAGAGAAAAATTACAACGCATTTTGTAATATGCCCTTGGCATGATATCCAACATCTTGCAAATATCTCATATAAAGCACTGCAATATTATTATATCCAGGAAAATCCCATGAGGCTATCAGAAAATACAATATCATCCATGTCTATAAGAGTGGGCCATACATACTCATCAAGGGCAGACTACCCAAAAAACCAACATAACAATATCCCATACAATTCAGAGATGACAATTTCACATAAAAAAACAGAAGAGTAGAATAATAACGAGAAACTTTGGTGTGAGGATTTGTGAGTAGAATAGTAACCCACACACACACACACACACACACACACATATAAACAACTTTATAGTAGTAACAAAATGTGTCATATATACATCCATAAGCTTCACTTATCAAATAAAAACATATTCAACACCGGGATGATCATCTAAATAATTAAAAAAATTTAAATCAAAGACTGCTTTTCTTCGTAGTCTAATAATAATAATGCAACTCATCTTGTTAAATATTAATTCACCAAAACCATGACTTTGCACCACATAAATGAGATAGACACAATAAGAATGCAGATCATCTTGTTAAACATTAATTCACCAAAAGCATGGCTTTGCACCACATAAATGAGATAGACACAATCATTGCCTAATTTTATGGTTGGAAATGGTCGTGTGTATTATGAATTTCCAATGGCTTAATGATAAAACTAATCTACTTTAATTCCAATATATTATTGAGTCAAATAAAAACATTAAAATATTACAAAGTACAAAACAAAAATTAGATGTCTCAGTATTAATTGTGGGAGTTTATCAGTAAGCCTGAACTTTAAGCATTTAAGCGAGAGTTGCAAATTAGACTATTTGGACAAAGTTATGCACTAATGTTGGGTGTGGAGTTGATGCTCGGCCACTTGTCTTGCATAGAGATAGGAGAAAAGGGCGTTGTGAGTCGACTGCTTGATGTTGGAAAAAGATCCCAGCTGTTGTTCAACTGGACCAGAATTTGAGTAATCTCTATGAAAAATAGACTTTAAGTAATCTCTTGCAGCTTAGAAAATCACCAATCCTCGCTTGAACCTTGCCGCCTGAAAAATCATAGGGAAATGCCCCTCTGCCTCACCTTCTACCATAGAGGAAAATAGGGCAAATCTCTCACATGACCATCTGTGAGGTTGGTTCCTTGGAGAGTGCCTACATTATGGAGGAAATCACATCCTTGCCAACCCTGACCTCTCACGAGCCGGGACTGCCTTACAAAAAGCATACCTAGAAATCTTGATGCAATCTGTCAAACCTGTAAACGTTGAGCTTAGTAACCCTAAGTTGGCACATAGATTAAAAAAACTTGACACTTTCTACAATTTGATATGCTTGGTCAGAATGTCTTAATGTATTTTATTTGTTCTATATCATATTATTAATTACCATCACTACTAGTGTGCGATCTGAATCATTGTTGACATATTTACTTTTCGGGAGGGCACTGGTAGAAAACGTTTTTAGCTTGCTGGATCGTGGAAACCTCGAATATTAATTGTCATCATAAAGAAGGTATTGTTTACAAAGAGCCAAAACCAGAAAAGATTGAGGATACGTATACAATTACTGATATCATCCTTGCCGCCGAATCCCAGGGCACAAAAACCTAGAGCAACGTTGTATCTCCAAGCCAATAGTAATCTAAAAAAATAGACAATAAAAAATAATAATAATAATTAAATATTTTAAATATTATCAAACCTTAGTCTAAATTCCATTACATTTAATAAAAGCTATTACAAATTTTAGAAGATTGAAATTTTTTTCCCATATCTAAATGAATTAATACTCATAAAGGATTCATATATCTCACATGGAATGACATAATAATATTAAATGATCTAATAAAATGTAATATATTCATTAATGAAAAACTATAACTTATATATGTCATATATTCACAAATTTTTGTAATCTATATTTGATTTATAAATTTAAAAATGATGAATCCCACATCATACTATTATTTAGCTTATTTCTAATTATGTAATGTTGAATGTCACATAATTACATATAGCCAATGATTCACCAAAATTATGGTATTGAGTTTTAAATATTGATGGTCGTAATAAAACTTAGATGTCCATATGTGAAAATGTTGATTTTTTAATTAAAAATATAATAATTTAAATTTAATTTAAATTTTAAAGAAAAAAAACAAAAAATCTAAAATTTAAAAGAGTTTCTATTTTAAAATTTAGATTTCAATATATTTGGATTTTTTTTAAGTTATCTGTATTATAAAGTTATATAAAATTAGCACAGCCACAAGTCAAGTGGTTGTAGATACTAAATGGTATAACTAGTCACTTAGTTGTAAAGATGAGTGGTTGTTAAACAAATATTTAACATTAGACTAATTACAAGATACTTATAAATATCCATTTAAGTTATAGCATAAATATTAAACCAGCGTAGATCCAAATCCTAGGCTCGATCAAGCGCCAAGAGGGATCAAATCTCTTCTTAGTTATCCATTGATTTGATTCAAACCAAAAGACACATCTTTTTAGTTAAGGTCCACATATATTATTATTATTATTATTATTTAATATTATTTATGGTCGACATATAGTATTTATTATTATTTTTTATTTTGTTAAAAACGAACATTACAACATTTCTCTATACATGGTTTTAAAACCATATGCAAGGCCTTGCACATGGTCTTAAAACCATTTGCAAGGGCCTCCTAAACCATGTACAATAAAATCATGGGTTGTTTAGGAGGCCTTGCACATGGTTTTAAAACCATTTTGAAGGCCCTCCTAAACCATGTACAATAAAACCATGGGTTGTTTAGAAGGCCTTGTGCACATAGTTTTAAAACCATGTGCAAGACCAACATTTTTTTGCGGATAATTCAAATTTTTATTTTTTATTATTTTGTTAGCTAGGAACATTACAACATATCCCCCACATTGTGTTTTTTTCCTGATCCACATTTTTTTTAAGGATAATTAAATTTTTACTTTTTTATTGTTTTGTTAGGTGAGAATATTACAACATCTTCCATTTTTTTTACGGATAATTAAATTTTTACTTTTTTATTGTTTTGTTAGGTAGGAATATTACAACATCTTCCCCATATTAGGTGGATTTTATGGCCGACATTTATTTTGGCCTATAATTTTAAAAAAAAATGTTATTAATAAAAATAACTTTAAGTAATTATTATTAATAAAAATAACGTTACGTATCTTTACAAGATCTCTCCCATACTGGGCTGTAAAGCGTTAAGAAAAAAAACATAAAACAAATACTATTTAATAAATAATAAACAAAAAAACAAAAACTAATACCACTCATAAAACTTAATGAATTATAGATTTATTAAATAATTAAATAATGAATTTTTAAGTGAAGCTTATTTAAATCTTAATTAAGATGCATTTAAATAACAAGATAGGATAACCATGAAATGTATTTTCACTGTACCAACACTTGGTAGAGTCTAGTTACTCTTATTGATCCCCTCAAGAAAGTCCAAAATATGAGATAAGATCTAAACACCTATAGGTGTAATTAGGCTCATTCTTTACAAGTAAGTAAATATGATAATAGTCCATTATTTGTAACTTGGGTGGTTAAGAATTCAATTCTTGAAAATCACATGATGATCTTGTTGTTCCTCTTGATCCCCTCTTACACTAGATTATATAAATATTGTCCTGATGTAGTGACTCGACATAAAAAGGCAGTTCAAACCATCCAAGGCTGTGTGTAGCTCTGTCCAACAGCCATTTATTAAGTAGCCATTTCTTTCTCCCATGTATTGGAAGACGCTCAAAAAAAATCATGACACCAGGTTGTAAGGCAATGTTGATGGAGTCCAAGAAGTGCATTTTACAGCCCAATAGCGAGAGATGTGTAAGGCTGTGTGTAGCTCTGTCCAACAGCCATTTATTAAGTAGCCATTTCTTTCTCCCATGTATTGGAAGAAGCTCAAAAAATATCATGACACCAGGTTGTAAGGCAATGTTGATGGAGTCCAAGAAGTGCATTCTACAGCCCAATAAAGAGAGATGTGTAAGTCCTTCCGTACTCTAGAGCTGACACCTTATCCTTCATAAAAAAAAATAATAAAATGTTATAAAAAATTACATGTACGCTCAATTTAGATTTAAATTATTTTTTAAAACTGTATATATAACACTATAAATTAAAACCATAAACATTCTCTTTCTCATTTCATTAATTTTTCCAATCTAAAAAAGAGTAAAATGTTTGTAATTAAAGACATTTAATCTCTTTCAACTCTTGGTAAATCCATTTTAAAATGAATCTATCTAATATTTATTACCATCGGAGTTAGTCCCATAATGACCATGCAGAGCTTCAAAACTCTGTTAAAGTTTTTACAACGATTCCCCGGCCTCAATTTCCCCGGAGATGACAGAAGCGCCTGTGTTTTACACACTGGAAATCATTCTGGTCTCGGTATTCATTATTCACGTAGAGACAGCTGCTTTACTCTGGTCAAACCGGCTGGCGTCCGTCACATCGCCGTGAGCATTACCTACAGATATTTCTGTAGTCTCTGGCCTGCAATGCCTCCATTAGTTTATACCATTATATTTTATTACTTAGGTTTCTTTGCTCAAGCAAGAGAGTAAAAGCCATTAAGAGATGGGCAGAGTGCAGTACTTTAAGGCTGAGGCATTTAATGGAGATTAAGACCAATCAGAGTATGTAAACTTATATTATTGGAAATCGTGTTTGAATTTGACATTCACGAGTCATGACTATAATTAATTAATTAGTTTGCAGGTTTTACAGATTGCAAATTCAATTCTTGCATTACAACAAAACTCGTAAAAGGTTCTACATGGTTTTCCTTCAAGTATAGTTAACGTGGCGTTTTGAGGGAAATGTTGAGTAAAACTGTAAAACCAGCAGTAGCAACAACATTTTGTGTCAGAAATTTGCTATAACGTGGCATTTTGAGGGGCAATTTTAGTAAAACCAGGAGTACGATCAACAACTTTTTGTATCAAAAATTCTGCGACAATCATATTTCCAAGAAAAGCACAAAAACACCATCGACTTTTTGTCTCAAAAATTGCGACATTCATATTTCCAAAAAAATATTCCCATGTGATTTCGAAAACTGTAAGAGTTTGATGTCAAACTGTCAGAAATTAAGTCAATTGGCAAAACCTATAAACCTAACTAGTGGATAAGGATCGAAAGATGCACATTGTTGCATTGATTTAAATTACAACTCTGAAAAGCGAAACACCTATACATCACACACCATGTAAGTAACAAAGAAATTTTTTTATTTTTATTTTTCACACAGACCCCCCAAAAAAAGACAATTTTATATTAGTAATAAGTTGTGTCATTATTATTTCCAGAGTTCAATACATCAAAATCGTTATTCTGCAGTGTAGTTGATCATCAGTACAGTCACATATAATATTATAACATATATGCTTTAAATTCAGGATTTGAGCATATATAAAAAAGCAACTAGTTACTTTTTTCAGATGAAAAGATCCACGGGAAACGTAGCAATACTTCCCCACATTAGTGGATGGTAGAAGTGGTAAACCGCCGGCCATCCTCGCAGAAGGCCTAACCCCAAAGGACTCAAGGCTCGAACCCGTGACCTCTCCCCGAACCGAGAGAGTGTGCGCACTTCTTACCAATTGAGCTAACCCTTGGAGCTGTAAAAAGCAACTAGTTACTTATCCACAATGGCGAAACATGTATTCAATGATGACAGTCTAAATAAGATTCATATGTCTAGAGTCAATTATAGAGTCAATGTTCCTCTCAGAAAAGTAGACCTTCAACACTTCATTTTGGAGAGGTCATAGATAACCTTGTTGTATTCTCTATAGACATGACTAATAAAAATCTGTTAAAAAATACAAATCAGATCTTTAACTTATCTCAACCAATATAAAGAAAAATAATATACATCACAAATAATAAAAACAACAAAGAAACATAATATTCATCCAAAGCTCATTTGCTACAATCATCCCCAGGCCTCAACAATCCACTACTTTTGTACATAATGAGCATGTAACATGTACTGATTCTTCCTAACATTAACTAACACCAAAATTTCAGTAATGTTGAGTTCTGTATAAAATGAATAATTATATAAATTGTCAATAGAATGCAAATTGTAGAATAATTTTTATAGCATTTAAAATAATAACTTACAGGTTTTATAGGAAAACAATTAAAATCTATATATGTAAATATTACAAAATTCAATTTCCAAAAACTTTTAAATATTTTAACATGGTAATTATTTATATATTAATAGGTTACTAGTTTTATGAACAATTTATGATGTGTACATATTCTTCATGTGTTAGCATCTTTTTATCCCCACATTTTTTAGTTAAACTCGTTGTTTGTTAGTTATCCTTGCATCAACTACTATATTATCCACGGAATAATTTATGGCGGACCCACCCGAAGGGGCCTCACACCCGCGGCCCTAACCCCAAGAGAGTCGATGAGAATGGATCCCGCGACCTCACATGCTGGGAGGCCTAACTACGAGTACTCGACCAAATGAGCTAACTCTTGGGGCTTATCAATTACTATATATCTATATAATTGTTTAGAATATATATATATATATATATATATATATATATATATATATATATATAAAATTGTTTAGAATATATATATATATGATTGTTTATTTCTAAGTAGGAACCAAGTCTATAAAATCAATATCCACTATATACTTATCTCATTTTCTTGTAATAGTATACTTACTCATCCACCCCAATTTCTAAAATATAAACATCTATTAATGTGAACACACTAATAGCTTCAATCTATACAAGTAGGTGAATACTAGCACAAGCACTTAACTTGTGACCGGTGAATGGTTATAAGCCACAAGTTAAGCACCACAAATAATTTATCACTAGTCTTCTTATAATTAAATAGGTTATGTATTGTTTTGCACGTTCTCCCTGCAACCAATCTTACAAAAGGTTCTACATAGTTTTCTTTTAAGTTTAGTTAATGTGCACAGTAAAACCAACATTACTACAAAGAAAATTGTCTCAGAAATTGCTGGAACCATGCTTCCAAAAATGTGAGCCATGAAAATAACAACCACAAAAGTATACATCACAAACGAGTAGAGAGAGGGTACAACTCCCATGATTTTTGTGCCTAAGAGGCTCATTCTACAACAAGTAGGGGGAATGTGTAACTCCTTTAGTAAGCATCCTAGAGTTGACAAATGTCCTTTTTAAAAAATAATAAAATATTAGTTAGTTCAAGTTAGAGTTAAAACATTTACAACCACATATATTTAAAAAACAAAATTAGATAAATCACAAATGTGTAACTCCTTCCGTGATCATCCTAGAGTTGACAAGTGTCCTTTAAAATAAAATAAAATTATTCAAATTAGAGTTAAAACATTTACAAGTGCATATATATATATATATATATATATATATATATATATATATATATAACACAAAATAGATAAGCTAGATCCCTTTTAAGATGGATCTATGCTCGTTGTAAAAATGGGGGATGCAAAATTTTTTTATTACATCCCAATTGTGGAATATTTGAAGGATTACAAAAAAAAATTCCAATAACAAACGATTATATCAAAAAATGCAAGGAGATGTATGTGGGAATCATCTTCATCTTCAAGGAGATGTATATGGGAATCAATCTTCATGTTCATTAGAAAGTTAACTTGAATTATAATATTTAGAAAATGATTGATTAATGAAGTAGATTAAAGTTTAATTAGAATTTGAAAATAGTTATAAATTAATAGAATTTTGGTTTTAGAATAAAAGTAAAGTCTTTTTTTACACTCTTTTAACACTTATTAAGTTTGAAGATTTACATTGAGGAAAATGATAAGAGAAAATTCAAAAAACCTTTTATAATACACAATCTTAAGATTAAAGACAATACATCATATCCTACATTCCCCATAAAATCAAATTCCTCCGTATTCCGAACATTGTTAATGTGAAGAGTTCACTATGCACCATAATAATAAAAATAAAAATATTATTACATCTAATCAATTATAAGTTGTTGCATGATAAATTATTACTCTCTCTCTCCTTTATGAACTTTACTAATGTGAAGAGTTCACTATGCATCATAATCATAATAATAAAAATATTATTATTACCTCGAGAGATGTTTTTATTTGAGACTTGGGGTGGAATATGGGCTATAATTTTTCATCTATAGAGGAGGATGAGACAAGTGTACTATCAAGATTGATTCTATGGTAGTCCTTCAAAATTTGAAATAAACAATTATAAAAAAAAAGAATATAAAAAGTAAGTGGTGATGAATGTATAATTGGTAGCAATGGATGGATAACTCATAGCTATGCATGGATAACCAATAGTTCATGGCAAATAAGTAGAAGAATGTGACATAAAAAAGAAAAAGAATGAAAAAAATAACTAATATGATACCATGTAGTTATGGCATGATAAAAAATTATAGGAGAGAAGAAAAGGGTGTGTGCAAGAAGTTGAGGGTCTCTTTTGGCACGTTAGATGCAATACAAAACTGAAAAAATAGGCATCCATCAACTTGCATAGATATTTTGAGACACTTACACAATGAATCTTGCGATCAGTAAAAAACAAGAAATGTAGGAAATTGAATGACCTTTCCAAATATATATTTTTTTTCTATTGAAAATGTTGTTAACTATCTAAAGTTAGATAAATTTTAACGGAAACTTTTTATTTTTTGGACAAATTATAAGGTATATGTTTTTGTGGGTGCAGCGTCTGAGTGTCTAAATGATGGAATAAACTTACGAAAACCGGTATACGTATAGAGAACATATAGGACTAGTGCACGACTATTTTTCCAATAATAAATATAATATTTTTAATTTTTTTTTAAATTATCTAAGAGATCAAACCTCAAAAACGGTACATCAATTGTGGGTGCATGATTTGAATGTCTTAATGCAATTATTTGGAAATGGGTTTTTTATAGCATGTAGAGGTTGGTGTTCTTTAATGCACCATATAATTTTTTTTTTAAATGGTTGAGAAACGAAAGAGATATGGACAAAACACTACCAGTGTGTTTTTTGAGTTGAGGAATGATGACAGAAGATAAATAAGAAAAAAATTAAAAAAAATATGTATTCTTGTTAAAATTTACATATTTAGAATCTGCAAAAAAAACCATATCTGTTTCTAAAATCTCATAAAAAATGGAGGTGTGCAGCATAATCAGATGAACCACTAAACACGAGCATATTGAAAATATGGATATAATGCTAAATTTGCCATGGTTTATCATACTCCAAGGCATAGGCATGTTGAATCCGAAGCAAAGTACAAAGCAGACACATAGGCATAGGAATTCCATGAAAGCATGGGTGGAGGCTCGGCCTTATCATTTGGAGGGAATAAATTTTTGAATTTAAACAAAACACGAGCACGATTTAACTAAACAAAACGCGTGTGCATTATATAGAAACAAAATGTGAGCGCGTTATGTGCATACAAATAGCGTGCGCGTTATGTAAAACGAAAAATAGCATTCATCATCATTTTCATCTTCTTCATCATCTTCAACTTCATCATCATCATCATCATCATCATCATCATCATTAACATGATCATCATCTTCAACTTCATGAACATCATCATCACCATCAACATCATGAACATGATCATCACCATCGTCATCATCATCATCATCACCTTCCTCATCATCTTCATTATCATCATCAACATGATCATCATCTTCATTACCTTCATATTCATCTTCATCATCATCATCATCATCACCTTCCTCATCATCATCATCATCATCACCATCTCCATCATCATTATCCTCATCATCATTATCATCATCCTCATCCTCATCGTCATCATCAGCTTCATCATCACCACCATAATCATCATCATCATCAACATGATCATCATCATCACCATTAACATTATGAACATCATCATCACCATCATCGTCATCACCATCGTTGTCATCATCATCATCATCCTCCTCGTCATCATCATCACCTTCCTCATCATCAACATCACCATCACCGTCATTATCATCATCAACATCGCCATGATAATCATTATCATCTTCATCATGTCCATCTTCATCATCATCATCTTCACCATCATCACCTTCATCATCACCATCGTCATCATCATCATCATCACCATTGCCATCATTGCCATCATCATCATCAACAACAACAACATTATCACCATCGTCGTCATTGTCATCATCATCACCATCATCATCACCTTCATCATCCTTATCATAATCATCACCATCAACATCATGAACATCATCATCATCGTCATCATCACCATCATCTTCTCATCATCATCATCATCATCACCATCGTCATCATCATCATCATCACCATTTCCATCATCATCATCATCATCATCATCACCATCAACATCATGAACATCGTCATCATCATCCTCATCATCATCCTCATCATCATCACCATCAACATCATGAACATCGTCATCATCATCCTCATCATCATCCTCATCATCATCACCATCAACATCATGAACATCATCATCATCATCATCAACATCATCATCATTCATAATCATCATCCTCATAATCATCATCACCATCAACATAATGAACATCATCATCATCATCCTCATCATCATCACCTTCATCCTCATCATCATCATCATCTCCAACAACATCATGAACATCCTCATCCTCATCCTCATCCTCACCATCAACATCATGAACATCATCATCATCATTCTCATCATCATCATCACCTTCATCATCGTCATCAACATGATCATCATCATCACCATGAACATTGTGAACATCATCATCATCCTCATCATCATCACCATCAACATCATGAACATCATCATCATCATCATCATCATCACCTTCATCATCATCATCATCATTCATCATCACCATCAACATCGTGAACATCATCATCATCATCCTCATCATCATC
>LPNX010264201.1:3038-74053 GCA_001517045.1 Pseudotsuga menziesii
TTTGCTTGGGCCAACAGATCTCCCCTATACAGAGACTTATAAACCTTGGCCTACATCGCAGAAGCAAGTATGTGCCGGGTTATATCATACATGAATTGGTGCCAATGAAGTTAAGGGTGCCATTGCTGTGATGAGAACTTTGAAATCTCTCATTCAAAAATGAAAACTTTAACGAAAAATATTTTCGATTTAAAGTCTCTTGATCTGGTGGGTGAGTAGTTTAAAAATAAACTAGCCTACTATAATGAAGCAAGCAAGAGAGAATACTATACCTTTGAGACCATTCCGTCTGCCCATGCTACCTCAATGTCTCCATCCCTCACATCTATGATATTCCCAATCCTGGATAGATAAGATTCCTGGATCTTTTTGGCAAGCTTCTTGGCAAGCTTTGCTTTCTTTGGCTTCTTTGTTTTCTTCAAAGCTGTCTGGTTTGTAGACAGATCTGTAGTGTCAACAACAATTTCAGGTTTTGTTTCAACCTGGCCAACTAACTGATTGACGTCCTCGGAGACTGGAGAGAGACGTAGAACGGTGTCCCCAACAAAGTAGTCGTAATTTGGATGCTCAGCTAGTTCATAGACACTTACCAACTTCTCCACATCAAATTTCAGAGCTTCATGCGGAGAGTTGATGGGCTTCATCCACCTTACTCTTGCTGTGCGCTCCTTTGAATTCACACATTTTACAATTCCTACTCGTCTGGTTTCAGAAGCCTCGCCATCATCATCCGAACCCTTTTCCAGTACATACTGTTCAGGAAAGAAGTCATGATCCCCAAGATCATCAATGGGAATCAATGTTCTAGAATTTACACCACATGTCCTTGTGCCATCTTGCCATAACACATCAACCTTAGTCCGTTTGTTGCACACAAATAGTGCTCCATCAAGATTAACATTATCTTTTCTGTGGGTAACAACGTCATCTGTGACAGGAAGAGTAACTTCTGAGATCCTCCTTTCAGATGCAGGAAGCAGACACCAGTCTCCTAGCTGCCACTTAGCATATGAAAAATAAGACAGTAGCTTTAGCTGTTTAGGGCACTGTTGTTCTGCAGGGATAGTATTTGACTGGGAATTGTAACCAGGAACCGCATCAGGAAACCAATGGACATCAACTGACCCCACTTCCACGTTATCTACTGTACCCTCAATGAGATTTTTGTTCCATTTACCACACAACCATAAAGCATTCTTGAAAACCGCCGAAGAACTGCCTCGGACACGCTGCCCTGGAAAATAAGGACAGCGGGGATTGTGGGAGAGTGGAATAAGGTAATCAGGGTCGGCCCCCATTAATTTACATTTTGATCCATCATCAAATATAACTGTAACATGATTATCAACCACTCCATCGACTCTTCCCACCCAAGGTCCATGAATTACATAATCATCACGCATAAACGCTTTTATTCGATGAAGATTTCTACTGGAAACGTTTTTTATAGTAACTGATGTGGGAGTCAACAAATCTACTGTAAGATCCACGTTAACCACTATGCCTATCTGTCCTGATGGATCTGAATCTGTTGCAACAAAATCACCATGCGAGAAGACCCTGTCAAGCACCTCAATGTCACTGATTTTCTCAGAAGTCACCGAATGATCTGTCCAAACAATCCGTGCAGAATCGTCTGGAATAGACTCATCCCCATGCTCATTCTCTTTCTCTTTATCTTTCTCAGCTTTATCTTTATCGTTATCTTCATCTTCACTTTCACTTTCATCTTCATCTTCACTTTCACTTTCACTTTCACCGTAACTACTGGTGGTGCAGTCAGAATCTGAACCATCTTCATCTTCACTGTAACTACTGGTGCTGTTAGATTCTGAACCACCTGCCACTTTCATGACCATCCCAATTAAACCTTTGGTTTCTCTACATTGGACAATGTCTTTTTTGTAAAGGCGCTTATCGCATTGCATTGTTTGAACTGTTTGAAAATTTCCGGCTGAATCACATATAGCGTTTTCTTCCAAACAGGCTGAAACATCATTAAACTCCAAACTTCTTACGTTCGACGCATAGGAATCAGTACTCTCGTGACCAGCAGAGCTATCCGTGGATTTGGATGCGTCCAAATATATGTCCTCCATTGACAGCAACCACCAGGCTTCCAGTAGTACACCGACAATTAATTGCTGTGAAACCTATGAATCACAAAACTGAAACCTATGAATCACAAACCTATGAAACCTTTACTAACGTGCTATCAATCAATGGTAAACTTTTGACACATAAACTATAATTAATGGCAAGACTTTTACAACTTAAACTGATTTGACGATCTTGTGGCTGAAATTCTTTATTTTACCATTAAAACTGCACCATTTTAAGTATCAAATTGAATGCTGATACTGTGATGTGTTTGATAAAGCAAACAATTCTGAAGTTGACTAAAAACTTACCTGTAAATTGGGCCCGAATCTGATGAAAAAGTTAAGAAATGAAGGATTCCAATTTGCCGATTCTTACATTCAAAGCCTCTTCTTCCTGTACATGCGACTTTCTTTGGTGGGTTAGCATTTGATCTAATTCAAACGGATATATATAAAGGTTTTGTTATATTTAAATGTTGTCGGTTAGAAACGATTGTGAACGTTGGTCATAAATTAAAGGGGAGTGAGTTGTTTTATGTTTTCGTATAACACCAACCCCAAAAATTGAGGGGTAAGGTGGTTTATTGTAAATTGAAATGGCATACTTCAAAGTGAGAAGTCAACGTAGAACCACTGTTAAAATTTTATTTTTAATTTAATTTATTTTGAGGTGTGATTTAATTGATTTTTAAGTATGGTTATAAAGAGAAGTTAAATAATTTATTTTTATTTTTTTTAAAGTATTTACATGTTATTTTGTTTTTATAGGTGTATATTAACCTTTTCTTAATTTGAGTTTGTTATTTAATTTCTTTTTAACATATGGATTTTTGTTAATTAGTGGATCAAAGTGGGTTTCAATGGACATTGAAGTTAAATTATCAATCCATAATTTTTATGAGTTAGAAAACTACTTACTCGTCATTTTCTCCTTATAAGTGTACATTATCCCCTTGTCACGGGAGCTGCCATCATAACCAGGCATCTAGCCCCGTGAACATAAACAAAAAATGCATTGAAAGTAAAAACATATACAGATGCATAAGGCAATAATATACAACAAGCAAATTTCATTCAAGCATTCAATATGTTCATAATCAGTTTTAAAACAATTACATTGCAGAGATTAAACATACAAATACAAGAGAGCATTTATCTTGCAAATGAGATGCCCAGAGCAATTAGCTATGTCATTGCAACGTTCCACCCAACCATAGGCCAATTGTGCTCATCAATCTCTCAGCACAACTGCCACCCCTGAGCTGGGCATGATTTCCATAAGACCAACAACGTCACACATAGCCAAAAACACACCAAGGTTCAGCCAAGCCAATATAAAGTTGGGTTTATGAGGCTGCTAAGGCAGTGGAAATGAAGAATTGCTAAGTTAGTGTGCTCAACCAAAGAGCTATGGACACCTCTACAAGATCTATATAGCTCGGCCTCCACGACACCTACACACCCAACACAAGGAAGTATTCTCTTCACTGCTACACGGTCCCTCAAGCCATAGCTTCCCTTCCAGTGTTCTCTCAAGTGTGCATAGAAGATTAGCCAGCCCCTCTTGATATGTTTATGAGATTCCTCTCTTCACTAGGTTTATCAAGCCAATTCGGGGCCTCTTCCACTCCTAACAGTTCACACCAAAACAATGATTCACAAAACAACAACACACAAGCGCTCGGTATGAAGAAAAACATTTTGGCAACCAAAAATGAAATGGTAGATGGGAAAATCAACCCTCGAAGAGCAAATTCGATTTCAGAAAACGTTTATGGCCTTTTGAAAGAGGAAAGAAGATGCAAAGAAGAACGTATTATGTAGAATTGTATATTTTATATAATGTAGAAGATGTATTACATAATAGGGCCCCGATAATTTATACCGTGAATGGGGAAGAGAGGTGACTTTCAAGTCACCTCTTAGTTTATTTACATTAATTAACCTAGCTTAATAATTAAATTTGGATTTTGTTTCATTGCATTCCCCTTAAGGAAGCTTTATCCTCAAAGATTATTTGACGACAACGACTACGTGAACTGTCACAATGTCTCTGATATGGATATCTGTATGGGTTGTTATTGGCAGGTTTTGTCCTTCGTTCTATTTCGATTATGGGTTCAATTTTTCTGTTGCTGGGAGTGCCATAGGTAATTCTTGAAACACCTTGCGATGTTTTCGAATTAGCTCTTGTGTCTCTGGTTGTTTGTCCATATCTCCTTCACTTGTTAGAATCTCCATTTCTTGACATTGAGGTATGTACGTTGGTGTATCTTTCCAACGTAGCTTTTCCATCTGATGTGATGTAACCAGTTGTGTTGGAGGTGGTTGGTACCCATATAATTTGTGTGTTTTCCCGAACTCATGGAATTCAATAAAATGTTCTTGGTGATTTGCAGAGTATGTACCCAAGGTTTGTAACCATTGTATTTCTAATACTACATCGATTCCTCCCAATGGTACCGCAAGGAAATCTGACTCTAAGCTATATTCTTGCATTTGTAACTTACTTGTGACATTTCCCCACATTGTCAATCTTCTTGCCATCTGCTACCATAACCTTCATGTTAGGTATTGGACGAATAAATAGGTTAAATACTTTAGCAAGGTTGGCATAAACGAAGTTATGGGTGCTGCCAGAGTCGATGAGGACTGTGATGTTATTATTTTTTATATGTCCTTTAATCTTCAATGTTTGCGGTTGGGAAATTTTGGTAATAGCGGCTAATGAGATTTGTGGGGAGTCATCCTCGATTCCTGAGTGGTAGTTTTGTTGGCTATTCGCATCGTTCTCCATTG
Organism: Pseudotsuga menziesii; assembly: GCA_001517045.1. NCBI lineage: Eukaryota > Viridiplantae > Streptophyta > Pinopsida > Pinales > Pinaceae > Pseudotsuga > Pseudotsuga menziesii. The sequence continues at coordinate 7,940 of LPNX010264201.1, forward strand.
GTTCATTGACTTCTAGCTCTGCTTCACAAGCATATAATTTCTTATGTAAGCATTTGTGCTTAGGATCCCATTTGTCCCAACAGAACTTACATTTTCCTTATTTTATTCTCTGGGCTTCTAAACTGGGCTTTGTTCCTTCCCTAAGTTAAGGCGGTGTATACCTTGGATTTCCTGTGTATCCTGATTGGAGGGGGTTCTTTTTGGGGTCATCTTGGTCGACAATTGTATGAACGGATTTGCTTTCAATAATCCCTAGCTTCACGTCATGCTTCCTCCATCGTAGAGATGTTGCGTAACTCTAGTTCGTTACGGATGTGTTGTTTTAGATCGTGTATGTAGGTCAATAGTTGTTGATCTTCAGTTAACTCTGGGACTCAAGTCAACAGCGCTTCCCAGTCACAGGTGTACTCATCGACACTGTTTTTTTGTTGTAACCTTGTGATCTTGGCAAAGAAGTATTTTTCTTCAACGCCTTGGAATCTTTTGATGAGGTCGTTCCTGAAGCTAACCCAGTTGTAAGAACATATTATTGCGGTATTCTTCCACCATAAGTACCAGTTGTAAGCACTGCCTTCTAGATGCATGGAGGCGTATTTAATTTTCTCGTCGTTGTAATGGATGTTGTGGATGTCTAGGTATACCTCAACTTTGTTAATCCATGCTATGCATTGTCATTCGTCCCCATCGTATTTCGGTAACTCGACTTTCACCCATATTTGGCGTCCTTGTGTATATGCGTTAGAGGATGACATGTTGAATAGAGGATCCGACTGCTCTAGAGTTCGAGGAGAGTTTGGTTGCAGGTCATTCGAGATTTGTAATTTGTCCAAGATGGCGGTTAAAACTGCTTGATTTTTCTTTTGGTCTTCCTGTAGAGTGAGAAAGCTATTCTCAATTCGTGACGTAAATTGTGTCCACTTTGATGTCAAATTGTCTGTGGTTTGTTTGATCTTTTCATGGAGTTCCTAGTGGTTCTTGTTAATTTTCTCATTGATTTGATCGAATCGAGTGTCCATTGATCTGGTGATTGCCGAAATTTTCTCGATGCTAAACATCGATTTATTTTTATTCAATGTACAATTCCAGCTTGCCATGATTCTCTCTCTTTTTTTTATAATTATAATAATTATTATTATTATAATGTAGTTTTTTTTTTAAATTAAATAATAATATTAATATTAATAAATATTATTAATATTAAAAATTTTATTTAAAAAAGGAAATTTAACGTGGATGAGCAGCCGAAGGAGAGGAAAGACGATGGCTGGGGAAGGATGGAGCGGAGGTGGGGGTGGAGCAGGCGGCGTGGAGGGTGATGGAGGTGGCGGGAGGGAGAGCGGCGTGGAGGGTGATGGAGGGGGTATGGTGAGCGGCGGATGATGCCGGATGGAGGATATGGAGAGGGGTGTTGGATAGAGGAGTGCACATGGAGGGAGCAGGTAGGAGTGGGGGAGGATGGAGAGAGGCGAGAGGGGGGCGGAGGATGGAGAGGAGGGGTGCTCGTCAACATGATTTAGTAGTGATATTTACATCATGTGCAATTTAATGTAACAGGAGTCAAAATCAGGATATTACATTCCCCTCCCCCTTACATTAGCACTGTCCTTGGTGCTCTTCAAAATTGAACAAAAATAGATGTGTGACTCTCATGGAATCCTCCAGCTCCCATGTAGCCTCATCAGGACCATAGTGCTTCCATTGCAACTTTACCTGCAAGTCCAACGGCTCGATTCCATACCACTGTTACCGTCTTGTCTAGGATGTGCAATGGCTCGATTTGGAACTCTCCCTTGGTTCCCCCCTCGATCACATCCCAATTAATCACATGGTTAGGATCATGTACATATTTCTTAAGCAAAGAGACATTAAAACCATTATGCCTAGTGCTAGCAGGAAATGCAAGTCTATACGCAACTGGCCCTATTCATTCAAGCACCTCAAATGGCCCACAATATCTAGGTGATAGCTTGGAACAACTTCTAAGCTTCAAGAAACTCTTCCTTGGCCTCACTCTAAGATAAACATGATCCCCAACAGTGAAATCCTTATGCACGATATGCTTATCTGCATAGCTCTTTTGTCTATCTCAGGCTGCTTTCAAGTTCTTCCTGATCTTTGTAACCTCTTGTTCCATTTTCTTAACAAATTATGGACCAAGCACAATTCTCTTCACGGGATTATCCCAAGTCAGTGGTGTACTACATCTTCTTCCATATAAAGCCTCATATGGACTCATTCCCAATGATGTTTGTTGTACGTTATTATATGCAAACTCTACCAAGTGTAAATAATACTCCCACTTGGATGGTTTGTCCATTACATACATGCAAAGCATGTCTTCAAGCACCTGATTTACTCTCTATGTTTGTCCATCGGTTTAAGGATGGTTGGCGGTGCTAAAGTTCAGCTTTCTATCCAAATCTGCAAATACCCTTCCAAAATTTTGAAGTAAACTTGGTATCCCTATCAGATTTTATTGCCTTAGGCAATCCATGCAATCTGAAAATTTCCTTCATGAAAATCTTTGCAATGGCATCAACTTTATACGTAGACTTTACCGGTATAAAATGTGTTTCCTTTGTTAACATGTCCACCACAACCATGATGGAATCATGTTGTCTCATAGTCATTGGAAACTCTGTAATAAAATCCATGGAAATGGCTTCCCATTTACATTCCGGGATTGGCAATGGTTGTAACAAACCTGCTGGGTGTTGATGTTCAACCTTCACCTGCTGACATTTCATGCACATAGAAATATACTCAGCGATGTCCTTTTCATTCCCAACCAAAAATACTGCTTTCTGGCTGTAGCAATTGTTTTCTGATATCTTGGGTGACTAGAATATTGAGCTTGATGGATTTTATCAGAATCTGAACCACCTATTTAGTATCAAATTGAATGCTGATACTGTGATGTGTTTGATAAAGCAAACAATCTGAAGTTAACTAAAAACTTACCTGTAAATTGGGCTCGAATCTGATGAAAAAGTTAAGAAATGAATGATTCCAATGTGCCGATTCTTACATTCAAAGCCTCTTCTTCTTGTAAATGCTGACTTTCTTTGGTGGGTTGGCTTTTGATCTAATTCAAATGGATATATATATATATATATAGGTTTTGTTATATTTAAATGTTGTCGGTTAGAAACGATGGTGAACGTTGGTCATAAATTAAAGGGGTAGTGAGTTGTTTTATATTTTCTGATGACACCAATCTCAAAAATTTGAAGGGTAAAGTGGTTTATAGTAAAGTGAAATGGCGTACTTCTAAGTGAGAAATCAACCTAGAACAAGTGTTAAAATTTTATTTTTAATTTAATTTGATTTTGAAGTGTGATTTAATTGATTTTTAAGTATGGTTATGAAGAGAAGTTAAATAATTTATTTATATTTTTTTAAAGTATTTACATGCTAATTTGTTTTTAAAGGTGTATATTAACCTTTTCTTAATTTGAGTTTGTTATTTAATTTCTTTTTAATTTATGGATTTTTGTTAATTAGTGGATCAAAGTTGGTTTCAATGGACATTGAAGTTAAATTATCAATCCATAATTTTTATGAGTTAGAAAACTACTTACTCGTCATTTTCTCCTTATAAGTGTACATTATCCCCTTGTCACCGGCGCTGCCATCATAACCAGGCATCTAGCCCCGTGAACATAAAAAAAAATGTATTGAAAGTAAAAACATATGTAGATGCATAATGCAATAATATACATCATAAGCAAATCTCATTCAAGCATTCAATATGTTCATAATCATTTTTAAAACAATTACATTGCAGAGATTAAAAATACAAATACAAGAGAGAACTTATCTTGCAAATGAGATGCCCCGAGCAATTAGTTATGTCGTTGCAACGTTCCACCCAACAATAGGCCAATTGTGCTCATCAATCTCTCAGCACAACTGCCACCCCTGAGCTGGGCATGATTTCCATAAGAACAACAACGTCACACATAGCCAAAAACACACCAAGGTTCAGCCAAGCCAATATATAGTTGAGTTTATCAGGCTGCTAAGGCAGTGGAAATGAATAATTGCTAAGTTAGTGTGCTCAACCAAAGAGTTATGGACACCTATACAAGATCTATATAGCTTGGACTCCACAATACCTACACACCCAATGCAAGGAAGTATTCTCTTCACTGCTACACGATTCCTCCAGTGTAGCTTCCCTTCCAGTGTTCTCTCAAGTGTGCATAGAAGATTAGCCAACCCCTCTTGGTATTTTTATGAGATTCCTCTCTTCACTAGGTTTATCAAGCCAATTTGGGGCCTCTTACACTTCTAACAGTTCACACCAAAACAATGATTCACAAAACAACAACACACAAGTGCTCAATACAAAGAAAAGTGTTTTGGCAACCAAAAATGAAATGGTAGATGGGAAAATCAACCCTGGGAGAGAAAACGTTTATGGCCTTTTGAAAGAGGAAATAAGTTGCAAAGAAGAACGTAATGTAGAATTGTATATTTTATATAATATAGAAGATGTATTACATAATAGGGCCCAGATAATTTATACCGTGAATGGGGAAGAGAGGTGACTTTTCAAGTCACCTCTTAGTTTATTTACATCAATTAACCTAGCTTAATAATTAAATTTAGCTTTTGTTACATTGCCTTCCCCTTAAGGAAGCTTTGTCCTCAAAGCTTATTTGACAACAATGACTATGTGAACTGTCACAACATCTCTGATGTGGATATCTGTATGGGTTGTTATTGACAGGTTTTGTCCTTCATTCTATTTCGATTATGGGTTCAATTTTTCTGTTGTTGGGAGTGCCATAGGTAATTCTTGAAACACCTTGCGATGTTTTCGAATTAGCTCTTGTGTCTCTGGTTGTTTGTCCATATCTCCTTCACTTGTTAGAATCTCCATTTCTTGACATTGAGGTATGTACGTTGGTGTATCTTTCCAACGCAGCTTTTCCATTTGATGTGATGTAACTAGTTGTGTTGGAGGTGGTTGGCACCCATATAATTTGTGTGTTTACCCGAACTCATGGAATTCAATAAAACGTTCTTGGTGATTTGCAAAGTATGTACCTAAGGTTTGTAACCATTGTATTCCTAATACTACATCGATTCCTCCCAGTGATACCAGAATGAAATATGACTCTGAGTTATATTCTTGCATTTGTAACTTAACCTGGTGACATTTCCCCACATTGTCAATCTTCTTGCCATCTGCTACCATAACCTTCATGTTAGGTATTGGACGAATAAATAGGTTAAATACTTTAGCAAGGTTGACTCTTAATGAAGTTATGGGTGCTGCCAGACTCCATGAGAGCTGTGACGTTATTATTTTTTATATGTCTTTTAATCTTCAATGTTTGCAATTGGGCGATTCCGGTAATAGCGGCTAATGAGATTTGTGGGGAGTCATCCTCGATTCCTGGGTGGTTGTTTTGTTCGCTATTCGCATCGTTCTCCATTGGTTCATTGACTTCTAGCTCTTCTTCACAAGCATATAATTTCTTATGTAAGCATCTGTGCTTAGCATCCCATTTGTTCGAACAGAACTTACATTTTCCTTCTTTTATTCTCTGGGCTTTGTTCCTTCCCTAAGTTGAGGCGATGTATACCTTGGATTTCCTATGTATCATGATTGGAGGGGGTTCTTTTTAGGGTCGTCTTGGTCGACAGTTGTATGAACAGATTTGCTTTCAATAATCCCTGGCTTTACGTCATGCTTCCTCCATGGTAGAGATGTTGTGTAACTCTAGTTCGTCACGAATGTGTTGTTTTAGGCTGTGTATGTAGGTCTATAGTTGTTGGTCATCGGTTAACTCTGGGACTCGAGTTGACAGCGCTTCCCAGTCATAGGTGTACTCATCGACACTGTTTTTTTGTTGTAACCTTGAGATCTTGGCAAAGGAGTATTTTTCTTCAACGCCTTGGAATCTTTTAATGAGGTCGTTCCTAAAGCTAACCCAGTTGTAAGAACATATTCTTGCAGTATTCTTCCACCATAAGTACCAATTGTAAGCACTGCCTTCTAGATGCATGGAGGCATATTTAATTTTCTCGATGTCATAATGGATGTTGTGGATTTCTAGGTATTCCTCGGCTTTGTTAATCCACGCTATGCATTGTCGTTCATCCCCATCATATTTGGGTAACTCGAATTTCACCCGTATTTGGCGTCCTTATGTATATGCGTTAGAGGATGACATGTTGAATAGAGGATCTGACTGCTCCGGAGTTCTGGGAGAGTTTGGTTGCAGGGCATTCGAGATTTGTAATCTGTCCAAGATTGCGGTTAAAACTGCTTGATTTTTCTTTTGGTCTTCCTGTAGAGTGAGAAAGCTATTCTCAATTCGTGACGTAAATTGTGTCCACTTTGATGTCAAATTGTCACTAGTTTGTTTGATCTTTTCATTGAGTTCCTCGTGGTTCTTGTTAATTTTCTCATTGATTTGATCGAACCGAATGTCCATTGATCTGGTGATTGCTGAAATTTTCTCTGTGCTAAACATCAATTTATTTTTATTCAGTGTACGATGCCAGCTAGCCACGATTCTCTCTCTCTCTTTTTTATAATTATAATAATAATAATTATTATTATGTAGTTTTTTTTAACTTAAATAATAATATTAATATTAATAATAATATTAATAAACATTATTAATATTAAAAAATTTATTTAAAAAAAAATTAACGTGGATGAGCGGCCGAAGGAGAGGAAAGACGATGGCCAGGGAAGGATGGAGCGAAGGTGGGGGTGGAGCAGGCGGTGTGAAGGGTGATGGAGGTGGCGGGAGGGAGAGCAGCATGGAGGGAGAGTAGCGTGGAGGGTGATGGAGGGGGTATGGTGAGTGGCGAATGATGCTGAATGGAGGAGTGTGCATGGAGGGAGCAGGTGGGAGTAGGGGAGGATGGAGAGAGGCAGGAGGGGTGCGAAGGATGGAGAGGAGGGGTGCTCGTCAACATGATTTAGTAGCGATATTTACATCATGTGCAATTTAATGTAATAGGAGTCAAAATCGGGCTATTGCATTCCCCTCCCCCTTACATTAGCACTGTCCTTGGTTCTCTTCAAAATTGAACAAAAGCAGATGTGTGACTCTCATGGCATCCTCCAGCTCCCATGTAGCCTCATCAGGACCGTAGTGCTTCCATTGCACCTTTACCTGTAGGTCCAACGGCTCGATTCCAGACCACTATTACCGTCTTGTCTAGGATGTGCAATGGCTAGTTTGGAACTCTCCCTTGGGTTCCCCCTCGATCACATCCCAATTAATGACATGGTTAGGATCATGTACATATTTCTTAAGCAAAGAGACATAAAAAATAGTATGCCTAGTGCTAGCAGGCAATGCAAGTCTATATGCAACTGGCCCTATTCGTTCAAGCACCTCAAATGGCTCACAATATCTAGGTGATAGCTTGGCACAACTTCTAAGCTTCAAGGAACTCTTCCTTGGCCTCACTCTAAGATAAACATGATCCCCAACGGTGAACTCCTTATGTACTATATGCTTATCTGCATAGCTCTTCTGTCTATCTCAGGCTGCTTTAAAGTTCTTCCTGATCTTTGTAACCTCTTGTTCCATTTTCTTAAGAAATTATGGACCAAGCACAATTCTCTTCACTGGATTATCCCAAGTCACTAGTGTACTACATCTTCTTCCATATAAAGCCTCATATGGACTCATTCCCAATGATACTTGATGTACGTTATTATATGAAAACTCTAGCAAGTGTAAATAATACTCCCACTTGGATGGTTTGTCCATTACATACATGCGAAGCATGTCTTCAAGCACCTGATTTACTCTCTATGTTTGTCCATCGGTTTAAGGATGGTTGGCTGTGCTAAATTTCAGCTTTGTATCCAAATATGCAAAGACCCTTCCAAAAATTTGAAGTAAACTCGGTATCCCTATCAGAAATTATTGCCTTAGGCAATCCATGCAATCTGAAAATTCCCTTCATGAAAATCTTTGCAACGGCGTCGGCTTTACATGTGGACTTTACCGGTATAAAATGTGACGCCTTTGTTAACTTGTCCACCACAACCATGATGGAATCATGTTGTCTCATAGTCATTGGAAAATCTGTAATAAAATCCATGGAAATGACTTCCCATTTACATTTCGGGATTGGCAATGGTTGTAACAAACCTGCTGGGTGTTGATGTTCAACCTTCACCTGCTAACATTTCATGCACATAGAAATATACTCAGCGATGTCCTTTTCATTCCCGACCAAAAATACTGCTTCCTGGCTGTAGCAATTGTTTTCTGATATCCTGGGTGACCAGAATATGGATCTTGATGGATTTTATCTATAACAATCCTCCTCAAGTCTGCCACATTAGGAATAGAAATTCTATTCTTATAAGTAAGGATTTCATCTCCTTCCAATTGATATCCTTTGTACTTCCTTTCAAGGTTTTGCTGCTGCAACTTGTCCTTTATCTGCACATACACTTCATCCTTGAAAATATGGTTCATAATCTGCTGCCTCAAATTTGGTTGCCCAGTACTACGATATGCCACATGCATTTCATGTACCTTCCTGCTGAGTGCATCATCCACCTTGTTTTCTTTTCCTTTTATGTGTTTGATTTCAAAATAAAATTCACACAAAAACTCCAACCATGTAGCTTGCCTAGCATTTAAAGTTGGCTGATCAAACAAGTATTTTAGACCACAATGATCTGTCCTTAGCTCAAATTCCCTTCCCATTAAGTAATGTCTCCACATCTTTAGAGCATGTACTATGGGTGCAAGTTCTAAATCATGAGTAGCGTAGTTATTCTCACGAATTTCGGCAGGAAAAACATTGAACATAGTACCATGTATAGAGCCAGGAATTCCTACTAGGAAACATCCAACATAGTGCTAGGTATAGATCTAGGTATTAATGTCAATGTCAATTATCATGATTCATGTGATAGTACTTTTGGATCTTGATTTATCATAGTGGCACCTAAATGATTGTAATGATGGCACTTTTGGACCTTGATTAATCCTAATGAGGGGTAAATTACCTTAATGTCACCTAAATTGCTCTACGGAATTTGAGTGTCCCCAACAACATTTGATAGACCCAAATGGCATATGATTGGCCCTAACAACATGACAATAATGCACTACAACAAAAACTAGATTTAGCGTTGAATTTAGCGCCGGATTTTAGTGTAATTTTTCCCAATTTTAGTGAACAATCCGGCGCTAAACCTGGTGCTATTGTACAATTTCATAAAACGGCATCTATTGCATTTTTTTCCGTCCTTTTTAACATCCATTTTTGCGTCCATTTTTGCACCCAATTTTTTGCATCTTTTGTTACGCCCAATTTTGCATCTTGTATTGCATCTTTTTTTGTGTCATTTGTTACATCCTTGTTTGCGCCTAGTTTGACGCTCAATTTTGCATCCAATGTTGCGTCTTATTTTTCTCCTTTGTTTTCATCAAGTCTTGCACCCAATTTTGCACCATGTTTTGCATCAAATTATGTGTCCAATATGGCATCTAGCGTTGCATCTAGATTTGCATCTAAATTTGGGCCCAATATTGCGTCTAGTTTTGCATCCAATTTTACTTATAATGTTGCATCCCTTTTTTCATCTAATTTTGCATCTTGTTTTACATCTTTTTTTGTATCCATGTTTGTGCCTAATGTTTCATCTTGTTTTACATCTTTTTTTTGTATCCATGTTTGTGCCTGATGTTTCATCTTGTTTTACATCTTTTTTTGTATCCATGTTTGTGCCTAATGTTTCATCTTCATCTTGTTTTACGTCGTATTTTGCATCTAGGTGTGCACCTAGTGTTGCATCTTGGTTGATTTCTTTTTTGCATCTATGTTTGAGCCCAATGTTGCACCCAGTGTTGCGCCTAGTGTTGTGCCTAGTTTTGCGCCCATGTTTGTATCTAATATTGCATCTAGTTTTGTGTACAATGTTGCATCCCATATTGCATTCAATATTACGTCTAGTTTTACATCCAATGTTTTGTCCCATCTTGCATCCAATATTGTGTCTCGTTTTAGGTTTTTGTTTGCGTTAAGTGTTGCTTCCAGTTTTGCACCTAGTGTTACGCCTGTTTTTATGTCCATCGATACACCATATTTTGTGCTCAATTTAATGTCCAATTTTACGTCTAATTAGGAGTCCACTTTTGCATCTATTGTTGCATCTAGTTTTGGGCCTAGTATTGCATCTAGTTTTGAGTCATTAATTGTGTCTAATGTTGAGTCTTCTTTTGCATCCAATTTTGCTTTTACCGTGACATCCATTTTTGTGTCCACATTTGTGTCTGACATAACGTCCACTTTTGCATCCACTTGTGTGTTTGGTGTGACGTCCACTTTTACATCTTGTTTTGCATTTAGTGTTGCGTCTAATATTGCATCCATCTTGCACTACTACATTTTTTACATTTAGAAATGCACTGCAATATCATTAGGGCATGGAGGAATCGAACCACCAACCTCCTGCTTGTAAGGCAGGCGCTCTTCCATTGAGCTAGCACCCTTTAAGAATCGGGAAGAGGAGCAATATTAACACAGATTTCATCATTTGAATTCTAATAAAAGACAATAAGATCCAAAGACAGTGATGCTTAAAATCGAGTTTATTTTTCCCAACACATTAATAAGCACAAAAATCTACCATGATCAGGCAACAAAATATCCTAAACAATTACACAATCTATTAAAGTGGTTCGTAAAAGGGTCTTAGAGAACAAGATAATGTATTGATGCATACCTAATAACCTAAACTTGAGAAGGACAAAGAATAAGGGTGTGTTTAAGAAATAGTTGTAGAATCCAATTGAGGATTGTGTGTTGCTACATAAATGTTTCTATTTGTTGATTATGTAATTTTGTTCAACAATGGAATGGTAAGAGAAGCACTCATGAATGGTTATTAAAAGAAGATTCCTACCTCAACGTTCTTTAAGCCTCACCTGAACTCTAGTTGTTGTTTCAATTTTCATCATGCTAGGAATACGCTGTTTAGTTTTGTTGAGACCTCTGGATTTACATGGACAACAGTAAAACCCTGATTGTGATGAACGAAATAATTACATCTGCAGAGGTGAACTTTCGATTATATTAAAAACAAATCTTAGTGAATGAAATAAATTGACCACAGCTTGAAAACTATAGTGTCATCATGTTAGTGCACTTGATTAAGCATCCTATTTTGACAGACTCTTGAAGACTTTATTCAGAAGTTCAGATACTCTCTTTGACAACTAAATACGTAGATGTTCTCTTTTACAACAAAAATAAGGTTATTAAACAGAATCTGGATTGAAAATATTTAAGTGCACATAACAACATACATGGACTCAAAATTGTTTTTAGTTAATGTTATTTCTAGATGGTACATTTCATCTTCATAAAGCTATTGTCTAAACTATTGTCTTTGGTTATTTTAGTCATTCTGAATCTTAACCTCCTTTCTTAAACAAGCGAGTACATTTTTTTTTTGGAACATTTCCTAACTGTTTACAACGCTAGAGTCATATTGTTATTGATATGTTTTACAGGACCTCTGACCCTCTAGAATCTAGACATGTATGCATGGCCAATTAAAATGTTCATAATGACCAACCAGTTCGAATTGGTGTTTTAACATTCCTCAAAGGAAAAACAAATAAAGTGGGAAGGCTAGGTTTACCATTTGTAAGGAGACTACTATTATCCCCAAGAAAGAGAGAGAGAATTAGTTAATTATTTTGTCCCATAATGGACCACAAATATCAAAACATTGCCAATGTAGAAACCACTTGTCACTAATTAGATGCCTTCCAATATTCCAATAAAGTACCTAATCTCCTCAATGGACCCTTATCCAAGGTCTGTTCCATTTTAGATATCAAATGTTCAGCCTATGAGGATTAGAAATCCCAATATTATATAGACCTTTACTTTGGTTTGGTCATGGAATCCATCCAACAACCCATTGTGGTCAATCAAAGCCCTTTCCTAGACTACAAAGATCAAGATGGCTTTCTTTATAAGTTGAATCAATTGTGTGTTCCATCTAGATCAACTTGCCTTCTGCTTATCAAGGATCTTAAAGTCATAAACCTAGATCTCTCGAGCACCAAGAGAGATCATACTTCTTGACGTATAATTTTTTTATTATTTACTCCCATGTCATGTATTAGTTCCTTCATATTAAATGATAAAAAAATTACGCCTAACGAAATTTAATCCCTCTAAGTGCTTGAAGATCTGGGCTTAAGATGGATATACACCGGTTACATCACATTACATACATGCACTCAAAGAATAACCAACAGGTCCTTAAACAGAAATATGTGTTCACATCTATCAACACTTCAGATTCTGCATGTACTTGAACTCCGTATTAATACATTGAGGAGTGCAAATACTGCATGGTACAAGGTAATTCAAAGATGGATATGCGTTGGTTACATCACAGTACAGATCTGCACTCAAAGAATAACCTATAGGTCCTAAAACAAAAACATGTGTTTGCGTCTATCAACACTTCAGATTCTGCATGTACTTGAACTCTGTATTAAAACATTGAGTAGTGCAAATACTATATGGTACAAAGTAACTGAGCTTAATAAATCTGCAATTTGGAAATTATGGACAGCAAGCAAATCTTGAACAGAAAATCACACTAATATATCATTGGAGGAAATTACAATGGTAGTCAACACACAGGTGTCCTAAAAAGGGGTTGACACCACCATCCATGGCATCCTACTAACAAAATTTTCTAAGCCAGTATAACACACTATCAACTACAACTTGATCGAGGGAAAATGGACATTGTTCTTGCTGGGCTAAGAAATGCACTTCACTAACTTGACAATGTCACATTGAAAGTCTAGTGGATGGCTCAACTCTAGATGGCCCTAGGGAAGACAACCTACATTTAGTGTATCTGGGATTCCATCTAGACTTTCTTCTCCACAAGCTTGGATGTTAGAACTTAGGAGATCAGGGCTCCCTCTTATGCTCTTTGACCAAGATTATACAGCCATACTGACTCTTTATGGCCACACCACAGAGGACATCATCTTCCAGTGCATTGGAGATTTCACAATGATTAGTACCTTTGATGGGGATATCATCCCTTGGCCCCCATACTTATCACTAGCAGCCAGATCAGGCACTACTTGACATCATCTCATCTTGTTTAGCATTGAGTTCCTTCTACTTTCAACACTTTAGCTATTTCACGTCATCTTTTTTGTACCCACACTTTACTTCTTATTCTTCTTAAGTTACCTTTATTATCTAGTTGATTACCTATTAGTTATGACATTAAATCTCCTTATTTTGGCACTGTTCTATGAGATACTTTTGCAATCCCATGTTGTACTTTAACTTTTAGTTTTTGGATGTACTTTTTAGACGTGTTGGCCTACTTTTGTGGTCATTTGTCAAACACTACAAAATTATCTATCTTATTTTATATCTCTCTATAAGCTTCTCTAAACTCATTTGGTTGCGTTGATGCTATAGTTGTCCATGTTGCTTGTTTCCATCCTCCGTGACAACTTGTTGATTCTTAGAGATTCCAAGCAGGGAAACCCTATCTTTACTATGTTCTTTCATATTTCCAAGTGATTCCATACATATTGTCGAAGTTTGTGCCTATTCGTGATGGTAGCCCTAGCTTCCCTTCTCACTGAATGAGCCAGGAACAATACATCCTACAACACTAATTGAACTCCAGTTTCACTCTTCTGCATCAGCGTTTGGATCTCCTCTCTTCATTGCCTTCCCCTTCGACCCTCCTCTTTAGTAATTAACCTTTTTATTCTTTCTAAAATGGTAGATATATGGTGGCTCCAACTTCATGTGTGATCTACAAATGTAAGAAAGACAAGGAAAAGCATTGTTGCTTTAATAAAGGTGATTTTTTTACAATAAGTTACAAAGAGCCTATTGCAAGGAAAATATCGTGTCCATCTCTTTTGAATCTATAGCTTATTGCAAGGAAAATATCTTATCCATCTCTCTTGAATATTGTTGAAGTTGTTTGTGATAACCATTGTTAGAGATGGACACTTTAATACCAATAGTTCTCATTTCTAAATTCAAAGACCAACTCTCCTCAAAGTGATATTGAGAACGTATTGATTATTTTCCCATTTGACTTGTAGGTCGTTTTATCCCAAAATTAGCGAATTTATTGTGCAGAGGGTATCCTAACTTTGAGATATAAAAAATTGACTCCAGAACAATTAAACACTATCTCATTAAATGGAGGAATTTCTAGAAGAAGATTTATCATTTACATTGTAATAATACAATGTTGCCTTTTGATATTGCAGTTATCCTTTGACCCTTAACACAAGTTATAATGCATATACTCCACATAGATTTGACGGGAAATGCAATATGTGTTACATAATGAATGGTATGGGACATATAGCCTTACATAATATATTAGTATTGTTTCAAAACAATACTCACTTGGTTAAAACTGGTTTTCTTGAATCCACAGCTTCCTACCATGTTCAGTCGTGATTTATGTAAGTTTGATTACATAATATGATGGAATCTATAAAAAGTTTAATTTGGTCATGTAAACTTTCCTCTATTGTTATTTACTGTGTATAGAATGAAAATGGATCCATAAACTATTTGAGAATGGGACGGTGCAACTATGGTGCCTCCTATAAATTACATCATTATTCAGTATGAACTGAAAATCTCTTCAATGTTTTCACGTATTTATTGGTTAAATTGCATGTCATAATACAACCAATATCTCCAAAGGGTTTGAAAGGAAGACATGACAGCGCTATTAAGGTAAATAAAGACTAATTCTCATGCCTTAACCTGGTAATGTGCATAACATGAAAGCTTCAACCCATTTGTTATCTATGAATTCGAGATGGGGGCGCAGTTTGGCATGAACAAATATCATCTCTTCTTTTCTCTACAAGAAGTATATTATATCCTCGTGATTGTTAAGGACCTTTGTGACCAAACCCATCATTCTCATAAGCATCAACTTCCTCATACAGAATAAACTGATATTTACTCTTCTCCGGAGGGCTTGGCCTTATGTGAAGCTCATCTACTCTTTGCCTCAGTTGCTTTGTGTCATCCTCATCGTTCACAAGGTCTCTATACTCCACCAAGTACCATGCCACCTTCTTTTTTACAAGTCATGCACAGAACCAAGCCCCTCTGAACCCTCTTCATCGTTGGACACCTCCACCAGGTCACCATTGCTCAACTTCAATTTCTTAGATTGATGATGGGAAGTCCAAATCATGTATTGATGAAAGCTTAAAGGATTCTGCATAGAAAGTACAGTTTACAAAAAATGATAAAATCCAAGAAGCAACTGATGAATCAGAGGAAATGTTGAAAATGCAAAAATATACATCTAATCAAATGCATTATGAAACTTTTGCCAAGAAACATGATATTAAGAGGGAAGTAATATGCAGTAAAAATGAAAAAAGACACATGGGGTAGGTGAGAATAAGAAAAATCCTGCTACATCCCCGATATTGTCTGATAAGAAAGACATGAATATGCTTAATTCAGTTCAAGTTGGGCTTAAAAAGCACAGCTCATTATCAACATCTAAATCTCACAATATGAGGTCCATACTAAAGATAAAGAAGCCTACAAGCCATTTTGAGGACCGTTTGAGGTCTGATGTTGCTGGTGCAGTGCCTACAAGCCATTTTGAGAACCATTTGAGGTCTGATGTTTTGGTGCAATTTCTTCAATAACTGAGCCGGAGTTGAAGACACCAAAGAGAGACTTTAAAAGGTCATTAGAGAGTGAAAGCAATATTCATAATGATGGAGACAATATTTTGAATTTTTCTTCTTATCTTGAAGAAATTAGGATACAATCACTAGATACAAGCATTATTTCAGAGCAGACCATGAGTGAATAGCAGTTTGGTCAGAAAAGGAAAAGCATGGAAAAATAAATTAGAGGTTCTCGATTAGTGCCTGAAACTGAGTTCCTAGATCGTAGAAAAACAGTGACAGATAACATTGTTAGCAATTTTGAATATTTTAAACATGGAAACACTGAAGCGAGCATTCAGGTTTCAAACTGTAAAGAAAATTTGAAGGGTGAAAAATATTTTGAAAATATTCATGAAAATTATGTTCCTAATGAAGATCATGTTCTTTCTACATTTGTGACAAAATACAATGAAGTTAGGGTAGTTCCAAACACTTCTTTGCATCAGAATTCCATTATGAAGAAGAAGAAAAAAGCTTTTGAAGAAACATAATTCAGGGAGGGCCTAACTGATATATCCTTGCTTAAACAGGGGGGGGGGGGCGGCCTTCCCACCTACTTTGTTTGTACGGACTGAATAATTCCAATATAGGGCGAATAGAAAAGAAATGCTAGAATGCATGGAAAAAATATAGAATAATGGAGCATGCAATAGAATAGGGAATGGGTCGGTGCAATCAACTTAGCCTTTTGGCCTTGTCTCGATCCGTCAATGAAGGCTTTCATTTCCCACTCAGCTGCTTCACTGTAAACCTCTAGAGCTTCCACTTGTTTTGTCACATTTATCACCAGCTCCGCTTGCTTTCTCTCCTAGTCCGTATATTGTGCAATGAGACTCTTTAGCAGAGTAGCTCTTGATAGTGAGAATATTTTTTCATCTTATTGCATACCACTGAGCTCTCAGACTTTTCCCTAAAGTAAATCCATGCATTCCTTGATATATCCCTCTAGATTCTTTCTCATTCCACTTTATTTTAATACTCAAGGGATTCTTCTCTTATAAACCTTATCCAAGAAGGAAACACTAGCTCCTTCCAGTACTTACAGCCTCTCTAGCCATGTATATTTAATATCCATTTTTCATTTTGGCCAGAGAATGGGATAATTAGACTTATTTCCTCTCAGATGTGGTCATATTATTACCCCTCAAGATGGGCAGCTGCAACTTTATTTCCTGAAAGTATCTATCTGATCTCTTAATGACATAAATTCTATTGTTAATAGTGCTTTTAATTTCCTTGACTCCCTGTATCGTATTATTCATGTCTTCATAGGTGTCATGGTAATTAGGTAGAATGAACATTGTTTTTGTTTTATGAACTGTGGTGAACATATATTCCAATCCTTGCTTTGCTGAAGTTTCCTCTTTGTCTAACTCGTATTGCTCTGCCAGCTTGATCCTCAGCTCATTTATTTCCTAGATTTCTTCAGCATGTTTCTTTAATGCAACCCTATACATATTAACCAAAAATTTCACGTGTCCTTTTCAATTTATCATTCTCCTTCTGCACCTCTTTTAGTCTATATCCTTTGGTAGTCATAAGGGCTGTAACAGTTTGCTAAGCAATTCCAGTAAATCCACTCTTGATATAACCCACTAGAATCTAAATTTGAGTCTACCCTCTTGATGTTATGACAGCTGAGGAACTAGGGATATAAATGTTGAAAACTTCATCCCTTGAGGTCTTATTAAATAAATAATGTTAAACTTATGTAAGTTCCGCAAATTCTTCTACAATTGGACAGTAGCCAAATCCCCTTCACCAAAGAGTAACAAATGGTAGCTAAACATAAACATATGTGTTCACAGGTACATTTATAACATGACCTTATTTACTAGCTAGCACAAAAAAAAGTATGATCCTAAAATTAGAGCCATTCAAAGATATGATAATGGGGTAGTGGCTCTAATAATTGACCCTGAAACCATAAGTAAAGCATGCAAATTGAAGACTAGTGTAAATTCTGGTTACACTTTTTTGCCTATCGACCCAGCGGAGCTTAAGAAGAGGCGCGAATTTATAGCTAAGGTTAGGAGTATAAAAAGGTTATCTTCCCTGTTTAAAGACCCAGATGATGCCATGTAATTTACTACCTCCTACCCTAAGGATATGCTTAGGTTTTGGGCTAGGAATTACGCTAATATAATCCAATTATTGTTGGGACAACGTAACCTTAGTACCATTACTGAAGAAGCTATGGCCTTAATTGTTTTGAACAACACCACTAACCCTACTAAGTGTTATGATTGGGCCAAATACTTAATTGACCTGATGGACCTACAATTCATGGCCCTAAATGATAAAAAGAGAAATGAATTCAAGTACTACTCCTCGATCATGCATTTAATGGTGTTTCAAGCCAGTATTTATATTCAAAGTAATTTTGGTAACCCTGAAGATAGTAACAATCTATATGTCCAAGATTAATTCTCCCTTTTGCACTCAGATTCAAATAATAGGTCCTATTCAACATGTGCAGAGGTCTTATTCCGGAAAATGAAAAAGATATGCTTTTATTTAAAAAGAAACATGAAGGGATATATTTTTTTTTCTAGAAGGGAATTAATTGGGCACAGCCGAAAGGTTGAAGTTATATTAGTTTTTTTTGCAGTAAGGTGTTTCCAAAGGCTCTCAAAAACACTTTTCCTTCTGGATTGGCATGGTTGGAGTTTGTCAATCATATAGATACCAGAGAGATCAGATAATCTAGAGAGATCAGATAATCAAATAAAGATAAATATTTGCAGGAAAGAAGAAAAAGTTTTCGAAGTATTATCTGGAGTAGATCATCGAAAGAAAAGGACACAGATCAAGCCAAAGAAACTTAACTTTGATGAACATTTACATTTGGTAAAAAGGGCAAGAATTGAAGCTGAAGATGAAACCAAGATCTTTGGATACATGGTGGCCCTCTTCTCAAGTTTTTCATTCCTCCACATCTATAGAAAAATGAAACTCAGGAAGATGCACTTTAAAAGGCTTGTCTGCTGCTATCAGTTAACAGTGGCTATGTGTCTGAGTTCTGAGGAGTTATATTGCTGGAATAATCTCAGTTGGTTCCTGAATTTTGACATAACTATGTAGAACTCTCTGTTCCAGTCATTTGGATTTATTCCAGCTTGTAATTTTCTGAACAATGTTGTAAAATGCTATGAAAAGTGATAGTGATCAGGTGCTACTATGGAATGGTCTTATATATGGCTATGGAGAACAACTTTTCCTGTAAATTTGGTTTTAAGGTTAACTTTTTCACTAAAGCATATGAGCTTTCAAATTCCGGTCTGCTTCTAGTAGTTAACGGTAGCTATCTGTCTGAGTTTTGAGGAGGTATATTGATGGAGGAATCTCAGCTGATCCCTGAAGTTTGACATAACTCTGTAAAAATCTCCGTTCTGATCATTTGAAGTTATTCCAACTACTGATTTTCTGAAGAATGTCATAATATGCTACAAAAAGGGACAGTGATTGAGCAATATCATGGATAGGTCTTGTGTATGGTTATGGACATATTATACGGCCTATAGATTTGGTTTTGAGGTTAAACATGGATATGAAGACTGCATTATGGTTTCAACAAATGTAATTTTGTGTTTTTGCCTGGGAATGACTGGTCTTATGTATGGTTTTGGAGGAATAGTTATACCTGTAGATTTGGTTTTAAGTTTAAAATTGGATATGAAGATAGTTGTATGGTTTAGACATATTTAATATTCTGTTTTTGCCTTTGGATATAAAGAAAGGAAACTAGTTTCCCTTTACTATTAAGGAGGTAATGGACTGCTGCTCCAGCAACATAGAATGTACTCTGTTTTATTATATTAATATAATAGATACAACTTTTTTCCAAGAAAAAAAAATTACACAAATATACACAACCAACACAGCATTTGTAAAAATAAATATCCAACCAATTCCTCAATATATGTATCAATTTAAGATGTTATACAATATATCTCATTAAGTTTTCTGATGAGGGTTTCCTTGATTTTGAAATTGTTACCTTTATGTCAGCTCTACTTTTCTCTTGATTTTCATATCATATTTTGAAGTTAAGAAATAAAAAACAAAACAACTTGAGTAAAAAACACCAGTTGTGACATACCTTTATTCCCAAATAGATTTCTTCCACTTCATTTTTCTCTATATCTTCCTCTGTCATCATTTTCACCTTTTCCACAGAGAGTGCTATGATTTATGATGGATCTATCTATGCTGGTTATATTGTCAAAAAAACTATTGATAATTTTGCATCCACTTCAATCACCCTAATGCATCTTTTGCTTTGAAAATTTGCTTAACTTTATGCAAAATTCTCTCCACGAAAAAGATAGAAGAGGCAACGACCGACACTCCATGGGTGAACATGCAATGGGAAACCATGCAACAAGGAGCTTAGAAAAAAAAAATCAGGTTAAGGAACTCCTATTAAGGAGAAATAAGAATATTGTTACATGTTGTTCATTAAGTTGGTGACATGCTTATTCGAAAATAGAATAATGCCAATTTGAAGAAAAAATGCACTCTAAAGAAAAAAAGCACCCTTTAAGAAAAGTAAGCACTTCCATGGATCCTTGCAAGGATATAATACTAGAGTCAGAAACACTTTCATATGCAGAGCAAGGTTGTTCATGTCCATTAGATGTAACGAATTTCCTACCAATGTCCGAAAAAATATCTCCAAATAGAGCATTGTTGTCATGACCACTTGAAGACTCTGCATCATTTACTCCCAGGTCGTCCTTGCTAGTAGTTTTCCATGACTTATCCCCACCGGGCCTTGCTTTTACTCCTTCTGTATGCAGAAAACTTGCAATAGCTATTAGGTCCTCTAGCTAGTGACCCGCTAGTGGAAATATAACACTTAGTTGAATCTCCTTACTATTCTCACCAATTAAGGCAAAATGCTCTTAACGAAAGTTATAGGACAAAGTAGTCAATGATAAGCCTACAACCCGATCTCCTTGATGATCCCTGACTTGTTTATTTCCAGTGAAGTCTTTTACACCTTCAAGAATAATGGATAGTTAAGCACAAAAACTTCTCTTTGATATGATATGCTAGATCAATGGGGTAGATAGTTCTTTGGGGTCTCAAATAGGTGGATTCATTCCCCTCGGCTTTGTGTCCTTACTCCCTCGAGCTGTAGTGCCTCATACCTCCTCTCATGTTTCCTAGGGCATTCCTTTTTTTCTCCAATACTGGAATATGCTTGATGTCACTAATGCGTAAATTTCACACCCATCCCATTGGGTCGTAGTATCCTGAGCAAATTCCTAAATATTAATGATAATGTCATCCTTGTAAACCAAAGGAAGCTTCTGAACTATATTATGTCTCTCATACCTACACACTCTTCCATCCAATATGTCCAATAGAGTAACAAGAACAAATGTGCGGATCTTCTAAAAAAAATGGTATCATCCAAAACTGCAACATGAACAAACAGGAAGAAAGTTTCCAATATACGTGACAGTTTGTGATCTAGATTGTTATCCACATCGACAGGACCATGATTGACAGTTTGAAACTTCGTCTTGAATAAGCCACTACAAATGATAATAATGTAAAAGTTATGAAAAATATCTTCCCTCTACTAGACAAAACCCTTTTAGTTGTCAGGAAATCTCAAATGCATGCAAAATGAAAAAGACCCTTTTAGTTGACAGGAAATCTCAAATGCATGCAAAATGAAAAAGAAAAAGCGAAGAGCATAGAACTTACCAATAAAACTTTTCTGATTGGAATCTTTGGCCTCTACGAGCTTTTTCTTCAGATCTTCCAGCATCTTGATCTCCCATTGAAGGTGTTGGCTGGTGAAGAGAGCCCCCAGCCCATGCCTAACACATGCTCCCAAGTGTCTGCACAACCCAGGGGCATATTTGAGGAACTAAATAGATCGGTCAGATTCCACTCAAATAAAGCCTCCAAATCGCACATTGTAGTGATTGGGAAACTCTACAATATCTGATCATTAAGAAGATAATAATCTGGTAATTGTTTTTCAAAATTTAACTGGCGAGAAAATGAAAACGGCGCTACCTTGCAAGAATAAGAAAACTACATCGAGTGAACAAAAAATGAGTGACCTGGTTGAGTGATCCAGAGAATGCATGTCAGCATATCGGTGGATCAATTGAGATAGAAACTTACAAGGGTTCAATTCATGGTTTTTTCCTTTCGACTCTCTTTCAACAGGTAGAGGCGGGAAAATGTGCACCATTTGCTCACACGTGAGTCAAATTAAATTCAAATTAAATTCAGTTAAATAACTTTTAAAAAGAAATTTGTGATGCTTTTATACCAACTATATTGTGTGATCGAATTAAATTATTGACATGAATAAGTTAATAGGAGATAATGCTTATGAACAATGTAGAATTTGGACGGTATATTTTTATTAGATTGAATTGTATATCAAAATTTTAAAAATAAAAACTAAAGTAATAGTTTAAAAAAAAATTAAATTAAATTAAAGATCAACCTTGAGAGCGTTTATGCACTCAGATATAATGTTTTAATATAATGAAGAGAAGAAGCCAAAACCTTGTGTGTTGGAGAAACCTTGTCCAAAAGCACAAATCTTAAGAAAGGAGCGACTTACCACATAGCCTCTCGTGAGATTAATGGGGTTCATGATTTTATTATTGGGATGGAAATTAAGTAGGAATCACCCTAAGGAGGGTAGTGACAAAAAAATCTCCAAGCACATCAAAAGCCACACTGGATGTCTCTTCCTCAAACAAGATACACAGGGTTCAATACACTAATTGCAAATAAGGTAGATTGAAAATTCAAGATAAAAATGCAAAAATGAAACCTCCATGGAAATGTCTCCTTGAAAACCCAAAATTCCATTTCAATCAAATGGCCTAGTTTCAAAAAAAAATTATCCTAAAATGTTGCTTCACACCAAATGGTGTCTATAGATATTCACACTTTAAAGAGTGGCGCTTGTTGAATTCAACATAACCAAACTAGAGAGCAAGTAAGAGGAACATCTCATTTTCAGATGTCTTATCTTAGTATCCATTATTTGGACAAAGGGAGGTTTTACTACCTTCAACAAGACTTGGGTGGCTCCCTCTCCACATTCTGTCATTGTCCAGAACAAATATGCCTACCTATTTTCATGACGGATATTTTCAAGCATAGATCACAATCCTTATGTGGACCTCTCCATCCAGATCCCATCCGAAGGATCACCTCTTTCTTCCATGTTAATTGTCTACTTAAGGAAGCAAACAACATACAGAGGCCTAGACCACTCCGAATTTCAAATCAGTGAGACATGGATTTCCTCTTAACACCCTCTCTAGATGCATCAACTGGCTTCCATAACTCTTCTAAGGAACTCACATTTCAGATCCCAGGGTAGACATCACCAGGCCAGTAGACAAATCATCCATGGGAGGTCCCGGAGACAGACTCTCTCTATGCAGGAAAACTCTCCAAGTTTGGTCAATCACACAATATTCCATTCAAATTTTCTTCTAACAGACCTTGGATGTTAGGGCCACACTCTAACCCAAGTATGTATAGCAGATGGAAGAATAACTGACAATGAGCATATAGAAATGTTGGTCACAGTTTACTAAGACAGGAAACCTTTGCACCTGCATAGACGAACTAGACAATCAAAGAAGAAAATATCGGCACACATTGGGCAATCGACCCTGCTTGATGCTGGGTAATGTGCTGGGAAAATTGCAAGAGTGGTTGCGATACTGGGTAACATTTTAACGGCCAGGGCATAAGAAGTATATGATTTGATGTGGAAAATGCAAAATAACAATAACATGCATCGCATACATCAAATAAGGGCAAACAAATGGGGATGAAAAATAGACTGGCATACCTTAGCGGGCCATGCCAGAAATCCCTTGACCTTGGCGAGCACAAGATCTCCAAGCCTCCATTGTCTGCAGGTAGCAGGAGCCTCCATTGTCTACAGGCAGCAGGAGCACTCAATGAAAGAAATGATTTCAATATAACATGATCTTCCCAATAGTTGATATATCTTGCATGCATTATCGCTTATGACCATGAAGGGTCAAACACTCATAATAAGGAAGGGATTACATAAGCCATGTGTCTCCAATTCCATATATAGTAATAACTAGGTCAAACCAAACTATTGGATTATGTTTTGCAATGATCAAAGAGGGAATATGAGAGAGCATACTAATGTGGTTTATGTTGCATGGTGTAAGGGTGGTTCAATAAAAGTTTCTCTTACGTATTATGCTAACTCATTTGCAATCTCTCAGTTTGACTTAAAAATTGTGTTTCAAAGAAAGGGTGCTCTATTAAAAGTCTAAACTTTCATGGTTGTTTCCAAGAAGTTGTTTGCATTTAAATATGTTTCCCTTCGGCACAGTAGATTGTGTCGATAGATTGGACAATAAATACAACGACGAAGGGCCTAGCAAATCACATCCCAAGTCTAGATCGGGATAGGTGTTGAAATGATCAAATTATCTATATTGGGCTTAAGACCTCTGAAGATTTGGACTGAACCTCCCACTAGGGGAGGCCACACCTTCTAGTTGTAACCCAATGATTTGAAGTTTGGTAGCGTAAGACATATATGGGCAAGTCTTTCAATGGAAGAAGCTATAGGTCTTTATGCAATTTGCAAGGTATGGATGGAGGCATAAAGACCTTACCTACCACTTTTGTGATCATGGTACATGACGCTAGGCTAGAGACTCAGACAATGAGGAGACTCGAAGAGTCCACCAAATAAGGAACATAAACTGTGAGTCACACTTAAAACCAACATACATATTTTGTATTTTCATGAATTTGATAAAATGTGCCTCCAATGTAATAACACTTAAATGAAAAGCATAAATGTAAAATAAATACCCTATTCTAAATATAAAAAATTTAAATTTAAAATAAATTACTTTAATTGTATAATCAATATGTTAATTTTTTCAAAAGTATTCTTATAACTAAAATTAAAATTAAAATGGATTATAACTAAAATTAAAATTGATTATAGGTAACTAATTACTATGTTATTTTTTTTAAATGTTTTTAATAAAAATGCTTGCTCTATATCAATGCATTATATATATATATTATTTTGAATTTGAGATTTTTTTTTAAGTGGACCAAAATTTGTTATAGATAGTGCAAATTGGTTCCTCTCATTATTCAAAAAAATCAAATCATTTAAAATAACAAGTAGTTGACCAACTTCTAACACAATTTCACCCATTTTCCTACATCTAAAAAAGTTTAACCAATTAAAAAAACCTTAAAAGTAATTTAAAGAATAACTCTTTCTTAACTCTATAGCAATTAACCTACTCTTTTAATTCCTTCCATCTTAAAAACTCTTAACCAATAATTAGATAAAAACAAATACCAACTCTTTTTAGTAAGATATAGATTTATATGTTTGACCTCATTTTCTGAAATTTCTATTCTCAAACGTGCTTTCAATAAAATATGTAACTACAAATATTTCAACGCGGGTTGAAAGAATTAGATTTGCAGTTACAAGCATCACACCTATCCGCCTGTTGGGGCCGCAAAATTCGCAGGCAACAACAGTAAGGGATTCTCCCCAATCAATGTTCCCAACTAGCCCGTTGACTGTTTGGTATAGGGAATTCGTCCGGTTTTACGGTTCCGCTACCGTAGGTCAAAGTAACAACAAGGGTTTACCGGTTGCGGCCCAGTCCACCGGAATTTGTATTTTTTGACTTAAGAATGATATGCAAGAATCTAACTAAACATGCAAGGTGGTGGAAGATGCAAAGAGCATTCATAATGTGATGCGCAGGTTCTTAGCTCTCGTCTTAGGCTCGCCATGCATCTGAATCACACATACAGGAATGAGATAAAATTACTACTTATCTATATGCCTACCTATTTACCTATCTATCCTATCCCCGGGAAGCCAACTTGTAATTAACATAAATGAGTAATGCGGATGTGCACACATAATAAAAGCAATTACAGATAGCTAACATTAACTTTTACATGCATGAACAATTAAAGATATTTCACAACTAGGTAGCTACTTGTTTCATGAGAAGCGTGCATTACTCATGGTGGTTATTCCGTAAAATAAATCAGAAATCATTTAAACAAGACATAGGTCATAAGTTAGAACGATCTCATGATTCATGGACACAGTGCTGAAAAACAAAGTAGTTCATCTTTCAACTATCCATGGCAAAACATTTGAAATTCCACCGATCTTCTTTCACAGGCAAACTGTAAATCTTTATTGCAAAAGGAAATAGTTCTTCTTACAATACATCATCCAGTCTTGCTGGGGAAAAAATCCCCTTTCTTCTCTACGTTTCCTACTTTTATACAAAAAGTCAAAATGGTTGGGCTGCCCAAAGTAACCTTTGGGCTTCCCAACCTTTTGCTTTCCCAATGCTTCATTTCTCAAAACTTTTACAAAAATATTACATTAATAAAAAGTTGACCGGTCCTCTATGAGGAAGATCCTGCTTGGTTTTCAAAGAATTTTTTCCACGTTGTTGCTTCACCAGCGAGGCCTTAAAAAGCACATGGCTCTAGGAACTGGATGTTAATCTCAAACTTGTCGACCTGGTTCCTGATGGCCTCGATCCTTGCTGGGCTCAACCGAAGCTGGTCTTCTAGAATTTGTATGCTAATGGCTGCGTGGCCCACTTCGTTCTTCAGTACCATGGCATCAATGGATTGAATCTGCTGCGTCCTGACCTCCGCCTCTTGATGTCTTTTCTGCAATACTTCCACAAAGGCCTCATGATCTGGGAACTCTTCAAATCTGAGCTCAGCCTCTGTCTAGCAGCGGTTGTAAGCATTGAGGAACCTTTTAAAATACTCCGAGCATGCTCCCTGTGTCCTCTTGACAATCTTCTTAAAGTCTTCAGCAGTGCTGATGGCAAACTCTACCGGGTTGTGATCTTTCCTGAGAGTTTGATGATCTTTCACTGATAGCTCTGCTGGGATCTCGGCATCATCTTCTGGTCTTGCCATTCTGGCGTTCAAGACCTCAAGAACATCTTGGGACCTGTCTACGAAATAGGAGGAAGTTGCTATGATCTCCTCCAACCTGCTGTCCATCTGAAGAACTTTGCATCTTTCTTCTTCCAAAGCAGTCTGCAGCTGTAGCATTTTAGCCTTTTGCGCTAGGATATATTCTTTAAACGGCTGCAGATCGACTTGTTGTTCCTTTGCCATCTCCAGTTCAGCAATCAGAGAAGCCAGCTGCTCTTTCAGTCCTTGGGTGTATGCAGTATTGGATTCATAGATAATATACTGCTGCGCCTCTATGTCTTCCACTTTTGCCTTCAACTGTTCCTTCTCATTTCTCAGATTTTGGACTTCCTGTTGTACATTTTCTAGAGCCTCTTGTGCTGTCTCTTTGGCTTGCGCCTCTACCTGGAGGGCATGGATTTCACCCTTTGTGGATTCCATTTCCCTTAGCACGTGCTCATACTTCCTTTTTAGTCTATTACCCTCATTTCCTTCTTGCCTCAGCGTGTCTTTTAGCTGAGCAGTGGTCTTCTTTGCCTACTCTAGCTCAATCATTATCTTGTTTACATTATCAGCGGAGGCATCAATTAGTGCAGCCCTGGCCCTTATTGTGAGCATAGGGTCTTTGTCAGTCCCCAGCATGGCAGCGGTATCTGTGACCATCTTCCCTGATAGATCTTTCGCTTCCACCTTCTTTTCCGTCCTCCTCATTATTCTTTTGGTGGCCCTGTCATAATAGACAGTGCTGAAGTCGGGGACTTCCTCTCATTTTTTCTGAGTGAAAGGTATCAGCTGAAGCGCAGGGGTCACCAGGGTGCTAGCAACAGGTACTTGAAGGACTTGTACTTCTGGGTTTTCCTCTTCCTGTGTCTGCCCTGCTGGAGTTTCCGAAGCTGACTGTTGTATTAACTTTATTTTCTCAACCTCTTGCTTTTGAAGCTCTTCATCCAGCTTTCTTTTTGCTTCTTCGGCTGCCAGTCTAGCTGCTTCTTCAGCCTCTTTGGCTGCTTCTTGAGCTTTCTCAGCTGCTTCTTGGGAAGCTTTCTTCTTTTCTTCTTCTCCTTTCTGCAGCCATTCTGCAGCTTCCTGTTCTAGCTTTTGGGCCTCTTCCTGTCTTTTCTTGGCCTCTTCTTCAGCTCTGGCTTGCTCAGCTTTGGCTTGCTCTCCCCCTTTTCCACCTTTGGTGGGGTACTTTGGTTTGAACCTTCTGCTGAGTGCCGTCATGTTTGGAGCCCTCCGAAAAACAGATTCCTCCTTATCATAATGATGGGTATATTCATAGAACACTTTATGATTCTTGCAGTGCTCAGCCACTTTACTTTGAGTGTCATTGCGCCGGAAAGCCATCTCCCCAAAATGGAACTTCCCTAGTTCCTCTATAAATTCGGCAGCTTGCTTCACATTGGTGAATCTGCAGCTACCTAACTTGAAAGGTAAAGGGGGATACACAGCCTTCTTATGCTGGAACAGGAACAGACCAACTCCGTCAATGAACACCTGTCTGACCGCCTCTTTATGGATTACATAATCCGTTGCATACTTTGGCAGCAGATAAGGTGTCTTTGAGCATCCATACATTCTAAGGTACATACCATTGTCTGTCAAGAAATAATCTCCATACTCCTCTATTACCTGCATAGCATCTTCCGACATGCAGTCACATTCCTTCTGGAAGATAAGCTTGTATAGTGGCATAATGAAATGCTCACATACTTCTCTGTAATAACTGTGGTACTGATGAACCCACAGAGGTTTGTAAGCTGCATATATGGGCATTCTTTCCCTATCCCAGGCACACTTGAGACCGGGGAAAGGCTGGCTGCATAGTATGCAGTCTATCAAAATGGAACTCATATAAAATTCAGATTTTTTCTGGGCTTCTCCTCCTCCCAAGGCTGCAGCTACGCAAGAAGAGAGACTACTTGATACTAGGATGGCCCAGTTGAAGACTGTTCCTTGGGTCGCCACATGGAACATAATGGGGACCCATTCAAATTTGAAGAGTCTGCCACTGGCCCTACCAAAGATCCTGTTTAGCATCAGAGCTACAAATCTGTAAGGAGCTCTTAAGCTCCCTGTATCATAATCCTCGGTTGCTCTGTGTCGATAGAGCTTTCCTGGCAAGAGCATTCTCTTCAGAGTTTCCACTAAATCCATCCTGAGGTTATCCAACCAATCATTTGACAGGAGTATTTGAGGCTCTGGCAGGTGGTAAGCCAACGCCACATATCCTGGGCTAAATGCAGCATAGCCCTGACCTTCGACATTTCCTATAATCATTGTGTTGCTGTTTGTGTGGGGCAGAATCCATCTCATAACATCAGAGCATGGGAACAGCTCTGGTCTGGTAGCCACCTTCATGATGGCTGATTTCTCTATGTTGGCATAAATGGGCTCCTCTTCGAGACCCATGTCTGGGACTTCCCTGCGGGAAATCAATTTGTATACCTCATCCCATTTATACTCAGGCTCAACGCCTGAGACACACTGGGTGTCTTCGTATATGTATTCTGTCTGTGTGACTACCTCTATTGCCGATTGTTCTTCGGCCATAGGAGCCTTCTTTTTCTGCCTCTTGGACATTGTAAGTTCGGCTTCTTCCTGCCATGTATACATTAAAAATTCAAATTTGCGAACATTGTTCATCAGTTTATTCTTTCTTAAGTGTACCATGACTGTAAATGAACTTCAGAAATAAGCCCTTCAGGCTAAAAAATTGAACTGGCATGCAATATTATGAAATGTGTTATTTTCCCATGTTAATGCGCAAGCAAGAAAAGCAACCAATGCATGTATGCACAACCCAACTATGTCCTCTCTATCAATACTACCAGCACAAACTAGGTTTCAGTCCACTACTGCAATATAGTGAACAATGTCCTAATGCTACATCATATTACAACCTGATCAATCCTAATTGGGCTGTCATTAAAATCTACATTACTTCACAATATGCCATTTTCATGATGACAACCCATAAAGCACACGCATGAATTTTAAAATGCATGGAGCAAATGTAACTGTCCACAATATCAACACTTCGACGACATGGCTTTATCAAGGTTACAGACTGCAAAAGCCTACGCGGCTCGTGGAATGTTAGTTACATCGGTGCGGCTAGATACTGCAGGCATCAAAAACCACTTTTTGCACACGGCGCTCCCATCAGCACCACCATCCATACTATCTTCAAATAGTAAACACTACAGCGTCAAAGCCCTAGGTTTTCAGACAGCCGAAAACGATGACTTGCGCGGCGCGGGCAGAGGTTAGGGCTCGAAAAAGGGCAAACAAATGAGGGAAACTGATCAACAGAGGAAAATTAACAGATCCTCAGCAAAAACCCCATCGGAACTACTTCCTGGACCTCCTTACTACAGGTGCAGGCGGCATAACGGCCGCCTGCACCGCGCCTTCCTCCACTGCGCGCAGGGCGGAACTAAAACGGCCGAGGTAAACAAATAAAAGCGCGGGCTTTATAAAAGAAAACGACTACCCCCCTTTCTAACCACAAACAGCTACCCCAAACGGACATTATCTCAATATGCGGGCATAAAACACAAGAAAAGCGACTATGGCACCTAGCCGCGGGGAAAACTCAGTATGCGGCCAGGACAGGAAGTGTATACAAAACCCTAGTAATACCCCAACCCTAGCACATCACCCAATCAAAACCTTGAATAGCACTATGTAAGGCGGTAACGATCCTACCTGGCAGTAAGGCGCAGCTGGTGAGGCGACAACGGTAGAGCTTCCAACCGACACCTGGACGCAGGTACAAGCACGGAGCTTCACAAAGTTCGCAGGGTCAACAGCGCGGAGAAGACAATGACAACTCGGGCCCAAAATAACAATAAAAAATCCAAAACCCCCGCCCCCTGTATGTAAACAAAGTCGCACGTGTGAGAGCTCTAAATCGGCCGCGGAACCAAACCTGAGTTGGACGGCTAGAACCCCAAACCGTCCGCAACGGCGGACGGTCCCCAGCACCAACTCACCCACCATGGCTAATAGAACGCATGAATCACAATGATCGGGTGTGGAACGAAAGTGGAACAGGGCGGCGAGAGTCATAGACCTTCCGCAACGGCGGATAGTTCCCAGCGTCAATTCACCTGCAATGGCGGATAGAGCACGTAAACGAAAGATCGGGCGCTAGCGGGAACTTACATCGGAAGCCAAGAAATGGGACTCCTCCGCAACGGCAGGCGTTCACAAGTTGAACTCCATCCGCAACGACAGAAAGCGCGAAGCTAACGGGATCCGATACGCAGCCAGAAGACAAATCAAAGCGCAGATCGGCAGATAAGATAAAGTCAAATCCCAACATGACCCGTAACGGCGGACGCCCGGAAAGAAGATCTGTCCGCAACGTCGGACGAGGGAGAACTCAATCCTTCCGATGAAGAATAGAAAAGCACCCGAAACGTCAGAGAACCGAAACTCACCCGCAAGGGCAGGACAATAAACAATCCGCAACGGTGAAAAACAAAGCAGGCGACCTCCGCAACCGCGGGAAGAACAAATGACTCAACTCCCGATGAAAAAATGACTTTAAAGACATGCAAAAGCAAAGATGAGCTTGATAATGGAAGGGATCAATTAAAAGTATTAAAGGAGTAAAACAGATCAATTGATAGCAAATCAAAGGGCTGTAAAACCTTCCAAAAAATCATAGACCAAAATCGAGAAGAAAAACCCACTAAATCAAAGTAGAGGAGGGTCCTAAAATTTTTAGAATTTTGGGAAATTGTTGCAGGTGCAACAATTAGCGACTACCTGGTGAACCCCAGATCTCTGCAATAACTCTCTCTCCCAGCTGAAGACTGTCTGAATAAAATCGAAATCTTCGAGATGTCTGTATCCCTAAGTAGGCCAACTTATGCATTAAATTACTTATAAGAAGTCCATCTTTTCGGGAAAGGTAACATCAGTGGTGTTTCAGGTCTAAATCACTCTTTTGAGGCCAAATGGATGAGGTTTATTTTACCTACCCTTTGGTAGTTACCGCCTAGACACCACAGGATTGTGACAGAGAGTAATAGCATTATCCTTTTGTTCCTCATTCCCATGCCAATTTGCACTTTTGTGCCTTCTAAACTTTAGTTCTTTTGATATGAGTCTTCCTGTAGGCCTTTCTTACTGAATTTTAATTCAGGATCCTCTATCCCATAGTGTCCTTTTGTGTGAATGATATATTTCATACTTCAATTCACGGACGGAGAGGATCTTGCGGCCATTTGGTACTTTATGCTTTGAGATTAATGCTTTTCGAGCTTTGCTTTGATATGTCTTGCTTCTTTCAAGAGCTTTGACTCTTAATATCTTTTGGCCTTTTCTTAATTTATGGCTTGGGATCATTTATATATGATAAACTGTTCCACTCTGCTTCCTTTTCGTGGGTCTTTTGCTGTCACTCCCTTGGGTATTTAAGATGTGAAATAGATGGAGCCTCGCAATAGTACTTCAGACCTTTTTCACTCTTGTGTTATTTATAGGGATTAAGTAAGACTTCAAATGAATGCCCTGCCAGTTAGGAATACGGTTACTAGAAGACATTCTATACTTTTAAGCACAGTCTTTCACTCAAGGTTATAGTTAATACAGAACCCTGATGTTTCCATTGCAACCAAAAGTTTGCCTCTTATTCAAAATCAAAAGGAAAACTAGCAAAGCTATAAAGAAAACAGCAGCAAAGCAATTAAAAAAGAGGAAAGAAAACATCAAAGCAACAGAATAAGAAAGCAATATAAGTGACAAAGTAATTTATTTATGTACAAAAGAAAACAAAACTTGCCCATTCCTGAAAAATTATAAAATTAAAAGAACTGAGGAATGAGCTGGGTTTAGACATGGATGGCCTAACCATGGTCCAACTGTGTTGTTATTGAAATGGAACCCATATCTAAGAATTGCAGTCATTTCTATCAGCCTGAGGAAGTTGAAGGAGCTTAGGCTAAGTGCCCGTCATAGGACTGGCCCCTTTTGAGGTATGATGGTCTAGCTTAAGCTCAGTGAGACAGTTTCCCAGGATAGAATCAGCAGACTCATTGCCTTCTCCTAACTTAGTGACAGTATACTTCATATACGGTTCTCTCAAAATTTTTATATGACTTTGGGTACCCTTGAGAGGCAACCACAGATGAGACCAGTCTGAAGCAAAATAGCCTTTCAGCCTGGCAGTCCAATCTCGGTTGAGAATGAGCCCATATCCCCTTGGTATATCAGCCACTATTATGTCGATAAATTGACATATTTTGTTGTTTGCAACCAAACGAATGAGGGCATCCTTCATTTCACCCACTACCTTGACTCCTGTGCGATCTAATTGTGTTACTTCACGAGGTGTGGACTCTAGCTGTCCATTAATCCTTTTACAAATCTCAAGGGGCATCACATTTACTGCTGCTCCAGAGTCTACTAAGCAATTATGCACATTGTAATTCAACATCTCTAGAGTCAAGAGAAAAGGAGGGGTGTCAAGGTTTTCTTTCCAACCTGGTTCTTGGTCTTCTTCTCCTGGTTGGTTTTGAATAGGTATATCCCTTGCTAGTTCTTGAGTTTCATCAGAGTTCTCCCCACTGATCCCTATCTTTTCCTCTACAGGATCGACAGTCTTAGTGGTTGGTTCTGTCCTCTGGTTGAGGGTATTGTTCTGATGCTCTTTGCATTCGTCCAGTTTCTTAACATTCTCCTGCAAACTGTTAACCTTAGAAATCATTGCATTGTCTTGGCTGGTGAAAATTTTGTCCCTTCTAGTTATGGATGTGCATTCATATTTAGGAGTGTCATCTTCAATGTGAAACATTGAAATGTCATTCCATGAGAACATAGTATCATCCTCTGGTTTACTTATGATTTGTTTCTCCTTTTCTTCCTCACCACTGTCCTTAGTCAATTCTGGATCCAATAACTTATTCATCACCAATGTCATTGAATGTAACCATTGAGGACACTTCTTCTCAAAATGAGGTTGTTGATGAAAAGTACAGAAATTATCCCCTCCTGTTTATGTTATGTTTATTGATGCCAGATTAGGAGGTGGGACTTGCCATTGGTTGTTATCTTCCATTTTTGGATAGTGTGGCTTTTTGATTTTCTGAATGTCCCTCTCCTTTTCCAGATCTACGATTCGGTTGGACATTTTCTGAAGCACTTTCATCATCTCATGATAATCATGTGGTTGATCTTCTCTAGATTTAAACAGCAGTGAGCTTCTTCTTACAGTGGTCTTCTCTTCACATGAATCAGGGTAATCCTCTATACTCTCACTTTCTGCCTCTACTCTTTCGGCCTCTTCATAAGTTTCCACCAATGTAGGCCTGACTTTCATTTTGGCAAACATGGCCAGCTCAGGACCTAGGGCTGAGGTATAATACTCAATTAAAACTTTGTCTAAAGGTCTGTCCATAGCAACAAAAAAAATTTAAGTACAATGAAAATCTTTGAGTGAAACTATGTACCTTTTCATTCTTCTCTTTTCTTAACGAACCAAGCCCTTTCATCAATGAGGCATGTGTCTTCTGAGTTGTGTATTTTCTTCTGAAAACGCTCTCAAAGGTGTCCCAGTTAGGAATGGAGTTAGCAGGCAGACTGAAATACCAAGATGCTGTTGCTCCTTTCAAAGTGTGAGGGAACAATCTGCAGACCACATCTTCATACTCCCCAGCCCTTAGACCTTCTAATGCTAGGTAAAAGCTTTGGAGGTGATCCTCTACAGCAATCCTTTCCTCAGGGTGAAACTTAGGCAAGAGCTTGTCAAAAGCTTGAGGTAAATTGTGCAAAGGAGGAGTTAGGTTCAGAGGCGACCTGGCTTTCCATGCTGGCAAAGGATTGGGTTGATTGCCAGCCATAAGCAAAGGTAAACAGATAAATCACTGAAAAAAACAATCTCTCAAGGATGGTATCGAAAAAAGTGAACACTTGGGTTAGGTTGAAAGCTTCAAACATCTGCTGGTAGGATGGTTTCGGGAAAATAAGTTCCACGGCCAGCCTTTACTGGCGGCCCTCCTTCTAGCGCCAAAACTGTTGGGGCCACAAAATTCGTAGGCAACAACAGTAAGGGATTCTCCCCAATCAACGTTCCCAACTAGCCCGTTGACTGTTTGGTATAGGGAATCCATCCGGTATTACGGTCCGGCTACCGTAGGTCAAAGTAACAACAAGGGTTTACCGGTTGCGGCCGGGTCCACCAGAATTTGTATTTTTTGACTTAAGAATGATATGCAAGAATCTAACTAAACATGCAAGGTGGTGGAAGATGCAAAGAGCATTCACAATGTGATGCGCAGGTTCTTAGCTCTCGTCTTAGGCTCGCCATGCATCTGAATCACACATACAGGAATGAGATAAAATTACTACTTATCTATATGCCTACCTATTTACCTATCTATCCTATCCTCGGGAAGCCAACTTGTAATTAACATAAATGAGTAATGCAGATGTGCACACATAATAAAAGCAATTACAGATAGCTGACATTAACTTTTACATGCATGAACAATTAAAGATATTTCACAACCAGGTAGCTACTTGTTTCATGAGAAGCGTGCATTACTCACGGTGGTTATTCCGTAAAATAAATCAGAAATCATTTAAACAAGACATAGGTCATAAGTTAGAACGATCTCACGATTCATGGACATAGTGCTGAAAAACAAAGTAGTTCATCTTTCAACTATCCATGGCAAAACATTTGAAATTCCACCGATCTTCTTTCATAGGCAAACTGTAAATCTTTATTGCAAAAGGAAATAGTTCTTCTTACAATACATCATCCAGTCTTGCTGGGGAAAAAATCCCCTTTCTTCTCTACGTTTCCTACTTTTATACAAAAAGTCAAAATGGTTGGGCTGCCCAAAGTGACCTTTGGACTTCCCAACCTTTTGCTTTCCCAATGCTTCATTTCTCAAAACTTTTACAAAAATATTACATTAATAAAAATTTGACCGGTACTCTATGAGGAAGATCCTGCTTGGTTTTCAAAGAATTTTTTCCACGCTGCTGCTTCACCAGCGAGGCCTTCAAAAGCGCATGGCTCTAGGAACTAGATGTTAATCTCAAACTTGTCGACCTGGTTCCTGATGGCCTCGATCCTTGCTGGGCTCAACCGAAGCTGGTCTTCTAGAATTTGTATGCTAATGGCTGCATGGCCCATTTCGTTCTTCAGTACCATGGCATCAATGGATTGAATCTGCTGCGTCCTAGCCTCCGCCTCTTGATGTCTTTTCTTCAATACTTCCACAAAGGCCTCATGATCTGGGAACTCTTCAAATCTAAGCTCAGCCTCTGTCTGGTAACGATTGTAAGCATTGAGGAACCTTTTAAAATGCTCCGACCATGCTCCCTGTGTCCTCTTGACAGTCTTCTTAAAGTCTTCAGCAGTGCTGATGGCAAACTCTACCAGGTTGTGATCTTTCCTGAGAGTTTGATGATCTTTGACTGATAGCTCTGCTGGGATCTCGGCATCATCTTTTGGTCTTGCCATTCTGGTGTTCAAGACCTCAAG
Organism: Pseudotsuga menziesii; assembly: GCA_001517045.1. Lineage (NCBI taxonomy): Eukaryota > Viridiplantae > Streptophyta > Pinopsida > Pinales > Pinaceae > Pseudotsuga > Pseudotsuga menziesii. Next base: position 44,186 of record LPNX010264201.1, read on the forward strand.
AAAATCTTGGGACCTGTCTACGAAATAGGAGGAAGTTTCTATAATCTCCTCCAACCTGCTGTCCATCTGAAGAACTTTGCATCTTTCTTCTTCCAAAGCAGTCTGCAACTGCAGCATTTTAGCCTTTTGCGCTAGGATATATTCTTTAAACGGCTGCAAATCGACTTGCTGTTCCTTTTCCATCTCCATTTCAGCAATCAGAGAAGCCAGCTGCTCTTTCAGTCCTTGGGTGTATGCAGTATTGGATTCATAGATAATATACTGCTGCGCCTCTAGGTCTTCCACTTTTGCCTTTAACTGTTCCTTCTCATTTCTCAGATTTTGGACTTCCTGTTGTACATTTTCTAGAGCCTCTTGTGCTGTCTCTTTGGCTTGCGCCTCTACCTGGAGGGCATGGATTTCACCCTTTGTGGACTCCATTTCCCTTAGCACGTGCTCATACTTCCTTTTTAGTCTATTACCCTCATTTCTTTCTTGCCTCAGCGTGTCTTTTAGCTGAGCAGTGGTCTTCTTTGCCGACTCTAGCTCAATCATTATCTTGTTTACATAATCAGCGGAGGCATCAATTAGTGCAGCCCCGGCCCTTATTGTGAGCATAGGGTCTTTGGTTGTCCCCAGCATGACAGCGGTATCTGTGACCATCTTCCATGATAGATCTTTTGCTTCCACCTTCTTTTCTGTCCTCCTCATTATTCTTTTGGTGGCCCTGTCATAATAGATAGTGCTGAAGTCGGGGACTTCCTCTCCTTTTTTTTGAGTGAAAGGTATCAGCTGAAGCGCAGGGGTCACCAGGGTGCTAGCAACAGGTACTTGAAGGACTTGTACTTCTGGGTTTTCCTCTTCCTATGTTTGCCCTGCTGGAGTTTCCGAAGTTAACTATTGTATTAACTTTATTTTCTCAGCCTCTTGCTTTTGAAGCTCTTCATCCAGCTTTTTTTTTGCTTCTTCGGCTGCCAGTCTAGCTGCTTCTTCAGCCTCTTTGGCTGCTTCTTGAGCTTTCTCAGCTGCTTCTTGGGCAGCTTTCTTTTTTCTTCTTCTCCTTTCTGCAGCCATTCTGCAGCTTCCTGTTCTAGCTTTTGGGCCTCTTCCTGTCTTTTCTTGGCCTCTTCTTCAGCTCTGGCTTGCTCAGCTTTGGCTTGCTCTCCCCCTTTTCCACCTTTGGTGGGGTACTTTGGTTTGAACCTTCTCCTGAGTGCCGTCATGTTTGGAGCCCTCTGAAAAACAGATTCCTCCTTATCATAATGATGGGTATATTCATAGAACACTTTATGATTCTTGCAGTGCTCAGCCACTTTACTTTGAGTGTCATTGCGCCGGAAAGGCATCTCCCCAAAATGGAACTTCCCTAGTTCCTCTATAAATTCGGCAGCTTGCTTCACATTGGTGAATCTGCAGCTACCTAACTTGAAAGGTAAAGGGGGATACGCAGCCTTCTTATGCTGGAACAGGAAATGACCAACTCCGTCAATGAACACCTGTCTGACCGCCTCTTTATGGATTACATAATCCATTGCATACTTTGGTAGCAGATAAGGTGTCTTTGAGCATCCATACATTCTAAGGTACATACCATTGTCTGTCAAGAAATAATCTCCATACTCCTCTATTACCTGCATAGCATCTTCCGACATGCAGTCACATTCCTTCTGGAAGATAAGCTTGTATAGTGGCATAATGAAATGCTCACATACTTCTCTGTAATAACTGTGGTACTGATGAGCCCACATAGGTTTGTAAGCTGCATATATGGGCATTCTTTCCCTATCCCAGGCACAATTGAGACCGGGGAAAGGTTGGCTGCATAGTATGCAGTCTATCAAAATGGAACTCATATAAAATTCAGATTTTTTCTGGGCTTCTCCTCCTCCCAAGGCTGCAGCTACGCAAGAAGAGAGACTACTTGATACTAGGCTGGCCCAGTTGAAGACTGTTCCTTGGGTCGCCACATGGAACATAATGGGGACCCATTCAAATTTGAAGAGTCTGACACTGGCCCTACCAAAGATCCTGTTTAGCATCAGAGCTACAAATCTGTAAGGAGCTCTTAAGCTCGCTGTATCATAATCCTCGGTTGCTCTGTGTCGATAGAGCTTTCCTGGCAAGAGCATTCTCTTCAGAGTTTCCACTAAATCCATCCTGAGGTTATCCAACCAATCATTTGACAGGAAGATTTGAGGCTCTGGCATGTGGTAAGCCAGCGCCACATATCCTGGGCTAAATGCAGCATAGCCCTGACCTTCGACATTTCCTATAATCATTGTGTTGCTGTTTGTGTGGGGCAGAATCCATCTCATAACATCAGAGCATGGGAACAGCTCTGGTCTGGTAGCCACCTTCATGATGGCTGATTTCTCTATGTTGGCATAAATGGGCTCCTCTTCGAGACCCACGTCTGGGACTTCCCTACGGGAAATCAATCTGTATACCTCATCCCATTTATACTCAGGCTCAACGCCTGAGACACACTGGGTGTCTTCGTATATGTATTATGTCTGTGTGACTACCTCTATTGCCGATTGTTCTTCGGCCACAGGAGCCTTCTTTTTCTGCCTCTTGGACATTGTAAGTTCAGCTTCTTCCTGCCATGTATACATTAAAAAATTCAAATTTGCGAACATTGTTCATCAGTTTATTCTTTCTTAAGTGTACCATGACTGTAAATGAACTTCAGACATAAGCCCTTCAGGCTAAAAAATTGAACTGGCATGCAATATTATGAAATGTGTTATTTTCCCATGTTAATGCGCAAGCAAGAAAAGCAACCAATGCATGGATGCACAACCCAGCTATGTCCTCTCTATCAATACTACCAGCACGAACTAGGTTTCAGTCCACTACTGCAATATAGTGAACAATGTCCTAATGCTACATCATATCACAACCTGATCAATCCTAATTGGGCTTTCATTAAAATCTACATTAATTCACAATATGCCATTTTCATGATGACAACCCATAAAGCACATGCATGAATTTTAAAATGCACGGAGCAAATGTAACTGTCCACAATATCAACACTTCGACGACATGGCTTTATCAAGGTTACAGACTGCAAAAGCCTACGCGGCTCGCGGAATGTTAGTTACATCGGTGCGGCTAGATACTGCGGGCATCAAAAACCACTTTTTGTACACGGCGCTCCCATCAGCACCACCATCCATACTATCTTCAAATAGTAAACACTACAACGCCAAAGCCCTAGGTTTTCAGACAGCCGAAAATGACGACTTGCGCGGCGCGGGCAGAGGTTAGGGCTCGAAAAAGGGCAAACAAATGAGGGAAACTGATCAACAGAGGAAAATTAACAGATCCTCAGCAAAACCCCCATCGGAACTACTTCCTAGACCTCCTTACTACAGGTGCAGGCAGCATAACGACCGCCTGCACCGCGCCTTCCTCCACTGCACACAGGGCGGAACTAAAACGACCGAGGTAAACAAATAAAAGCACGGGATTTATAAAAGAAAATGACTACCCCCCTTTCTAACCGCAAACAGCTACCCCAAATGGAAATTATCTCAATATGCGGGCGTAAAACACAAGAAAAGCGACTATGGCACCTAGCCACGGGAAAAACTCAGTATGCGGCCAGGACAGGAAGTGTATACACAACCCTAGTAATACCACAACCCCAGCACATCACCCAATCAAAACCTTGAATAACACTAGGTAAGGCAGTAACAATCCTACCTGGCAGTAAGGCGCAGCTGGTGAGGCGACAACGGTTGAGCTTCCAACCGACACCTGGACGCGGGTACAAGCATGGAGCTTCACAAAGTTCGCAGGGTCAACAGCGCGGAGAAGACAATGACAACTCGGGCCCAAAATAACAATAAAAAATCCAAAACCCCCGCCCCCCGTATATAAACAAAGTCACACGTGCGAGAGCTCTAAATCGGCCGCTGAACCAAACCTAAGTCGGGCGGCTAGAACCCCAAATCGTCCGCAACGGCGGACGGTCCCCAGCACCAACTCACCCGCCATGGCTAATAGAACGCATGAATCACAATGATCGGGCGTGGAATGGAAGTGGAACAGGGCGGCGAGAATCATAGACCTTCCGCAACGGCGGATAGTTCCCAACGTCAATTCACCCACAACGGCGGATAGAGCACGTAAACGAAAGATCGAGCGCTGGTGAGAACTTACATCGAAAGCCAAGAAATGGGACTCCTCCGTAATGGCAGGCGTTCACAAGTTGAACTCCATTCGCAACAACAGAAAGTGCGAAGCTAACGGGCTCCGATACGCAGCCGGAAGACAAATCAAAGCGCAGATCGGCAGATAAGATAAAGTCAAAGCCCAACATGACCCGTAACGGCGGACGCCCGGAAAGAAGATCTGTCCGCAACTTCGGACGAGGGAGAACTCAATCCTTTCGATGAAGAATAGAAAACCACCCGAAACGTTAGAGAACCGAAAGTCACCCGCAAGGGTGGGACAATAAACCATCCGCAACGGTGAAAAACAAAGCAGGCGACCTCCGCAACTGCGGGAAGAACAAATGACTCAACTCCCGATGAAAAAATGACTTTAAAGACATGCAAAAGCAAAGATGAGCTTGATAATGGAAGGGATCAATTAAAAGTATTAAAGGAGTAAAACAGATCAATTGATAGCAAATCAAAGGGCTGTAAAACCTTCTGAAAAATCATAGACCAAAATCGAGAAGAAAAACCCACTAAATCAAAGTAGAGGAGGGTCCTAAAATTTTTAGAATTTTGGGAAATTGTTGCAGGCGCAACACCGCCAAAACGACTAAACTGCATTACATGAATTCCTCATTTAATTGAAAATATAGATAGAAAACCCAACCAGCACAGAGTACCAGAAGGAAATCGAATCATGCAAAACTGTGAAGTTTTTTGGAATGGAAAGCATGTGACAGACTTGAGATTCGACCAAATTCTTGTTCCATGGGCAGGGCGACATAGCGATCTAAATTTTAGTGACCTAGCATCAGTAGCACCACTAGCATAGGTATATCTTATATAGTATATGAGAGAGCAACATCTAAGACAGAGACAGTAGAGGCATCAACAGCGGTAGAGCTCCTACTTTACTTTGATCCATCCCCAAAATCCAGGCTTTGAACATCCTGGCCCGAGAATCAAGACACCCACATTGCCAACTAGGTGCCCTCAGAAGTCCTCATGGGCGGAATAATGTTAAATCCTCTCATGACCGAATTAAATCCTCGTGTGGCCAAATTGGGGACGGACCAGAGGGACCAAATTGATACTCATAACCCTGAATCCATAGATTGATTTAGCAGAAGCCCCATTGGGAAATGGGTAGTTGTACATAGATCTATATTTGAAAAATCGTTCATGTTTTGCTTTTCCTCCCTATGAAACTTCATAGGTTTTAATCTATATTTTAATTTGTATAATGTATAAGTAAATAATATGTGTGTATATTTAATTATATTAAATCACATAACATATGAACTATACATATTTATTTATATTAAATCTTTTAACATATGAACTATAGTAACATATTTATATTAATTATATGTTATTATTATATTTACATATTTTACCATTATTAAGGTGAAAGAAGTTTATATATCATAAGGGTGTTTATAAAATATTTACCTATTTTATAAATTTGGTTAAGTATTATATTTACATTTATTACAAGTATAGTATGGATGGACTATGAATGTATGGGTTTTAACATAATTCCCTAAAACGAAGCATGTTTTGTTGGGAGAAAGAAAATTGGAACAATTTCATATTATGTTTCCCTTGTGGTTTGAATTTTGTACTTTGGTGGTGTGTTTTGGAATAATCTCACTTGTTATGCATGTTGTAAATGGTAAACATATCCCATATGCTTTAAATGATGATGATGACGAATTAGATGACAATGACAGTGATGATGTTTCTAATGAAGATGATGATGGAAATGATGATCATGATCATCATCGTCGTCGTCGTCTTTGTCATTGTCATCATGATTATCACAATAGTCATCATCATCGACATAATCATCATCCATGTCATCATCATCACCATTGTCCTTGACATCATCATCATGATTATTGACATTTTCATCAGTTATTCATCATTATCTTTGGCATAAGAAATAACATCTACCCAAAATATGTGATTAGTGGAAAAGGGTCATGGAGGACACACACGATTTATGCATGACAAATAATAACTTATTTTTTAAGATGATCAACATCATCATTCTGATTGTACTCATCATCATTGTCATTGTCATCATCGCCATCATCGCCATTCATTGCATTGCCATCATAATCATCGGCAATGTCGTCATTGCCATTATCCTCATCATCATCATCATCATCATAACCATCATCATCATCATCATTGTCATCGTTCTCCTCATTATCAACAACATTATCATCATCATCATAACCATCCTCAATATCATAATCATTATCCTCATTTTCATCTTCAACATCTGGGTGTAAAACTGGATGCAAAAGTGGATAAAAACATGGATGCAAAAAATGATGCAAACATGGATGCAACAAAAGTAGGCGCAAAAGTGGGTGCATAATGGGGTGCACCATAAATGGATGCAAAAGGTGATGCAAAAGTGGATGCAAAAGTGGATGCAAAAAATGATGCAATCATGGAAGCAAAACATGATGAAAAAAGTGGCACAAAAGTGGATACAACCATGGATGTAAAATTGGATACAAAATTGGATGCGAAAGTGGATGCAACAAAAGTAGATGCAAAACTAGTCGTAACACCCAACGCAAAACCCGATGCAAAAGTGGATGCAAAAAGGTATGCAATAATTGATGTAAAATTGGATGCAAAAAAAGATGCAAACATAGATGCAAAATTTGAAGCAAAAGTGGGTGTAAAAGTAAGCGCAAAAATGGGTATGAATTGGGACGCGAAAAAAGTGGATGCAATAGTAGATGCAAAAAAAGACGTAAACATGGATGCAAAATGGGATGCAAAAAGGGATGAAAACGTGGGTGCAAAAGTGGACGAAAAAATGGATGCAAAAGTGGATGCAAAAATGGCTAAAACAAAACAAGATGCAAAACTAGACTCAAAACAGGATGTAAATTTTGATGCAAAACTTGGCGCACGAAGGGATGCAAAAAAAGAAGTAGAAGTGGATGTAAAAAAGGATGCAAAAGTGGATGAAAACAAGGGCATAAAAGTTGAGGCAAACATGGGCGTAAAAGGGGGCGCAACAAGAGTAGATGTACAAACTAGGCGCAAAATTAGGTGCAAAACTAGGCTCAAAACCTGGTACATAACTAGGTGCAAAACCCGGTGCAAATTACACCATAATTTGCGCCAGATTTAGAAAAAGGACGCAAAAAATGCTTAAAATTGGACCAACCCATGAAATTGCGCCATTTTGTCCAAAAAATGAAGAAAAATACACTGAAAGATAGTCTAGACGCAAAAAGAGATGCTAAATCCAGTTTTGTTGTAGTGATGGATTACGATAATTATGATGGAGCAGATGGATATGATTTGATAAGTATAACACTATGTCATCCATTCTTCTGAGGTAGTATGCTCCTTGCTCATTATTATCGCAATTATATTGATGATGACTACGCCAATGACAATGATGTTGATTTATTGTATGATGACAATGACGATGTCGATGTGGATTTCAATGATGATTATGCATGTGGTAGCACTTTTGGATCCTAATTGACTCTAATGGCAACTAAATTTCTGCAACGACATCTAAATGACCCTATTATCATCGAAATGACTATAGCGACATATAAATGACCTTAACAATTACATGACATGAATCCTAATGGCGATGAGTGTTTGAGAACACTAATGGAATATGAGTGACCATAATGACAATGACGACGACGATTTTGTTGACGATGTACTTAATGCTGACGATGATTATGATAATGAGGTGATGATCAAGATGATGTTGATGTACCATATGGCATTGATGATGATGATGATGATGATGACAACATTGATGTCCACGATGATGATGAATGTCATAATACTTTTGGATACTGACTGATCCTAATGGCACTTAAATGTTCATAATGACATATGAGAGACATACACTACAACAAAACCCTGTGATTAGTGTCTCTTTCTGCTTCCTTTTTTGCGTCTAGACCATCTTTCAATGTATTTTTCTTCATTTTTTGGACAAAATGGCGCAAATTCACAGGTTGGTGCTATTTTGGGCGGTTTTTGCATCCTTTTTCTAAATCCGGCGCAAATAATGGCATAATTTGCATCGGTTTTTGCACCTTGTTATGTTCCAGGTTCTGCATCAGGTTTTGCGCCTAGTTTTGCACCTAGTTTTGTGCCTAGTTTGTACATATACTCTTGTTGTGCCCTCTTACGTCCATTTTTTCCTCCACTTTTACGCCCATGTTTTCATCCAGTTTTGCATTCTTTTTTACATCCTCTTTTGCATCCACTTCTGCTTCTTTTTTTGCATCTACTTGTAATGTTACACATCTCCACCATACTAGGTTGTAAGTACCTCGCTACTCTCGGTGCACATAACGTTAGTTCCTTATGTGTAACGTTATGCATCTTCCCCATACTAGGTTATAAGCACCTCGCTACTCTCGGTGCAATAAGGTTAAGCGATACTCTTAATAATCTCTTCAATGGAAATGCTTCAATATTTTGGGCCCACATTGTGGAGGAATATTCTTGTTGAAGGTGGCTTGTGGTCACTTTTTATTACTGAATAATCTAACATGTAACAACATGGAGATGTTTACATGATTATACAATTCCACGTTCATGAACAAGAGGGGAGAAGGTTTCATGCAATTGAAAAAGAGTTCTACATAATGAATTCCACCCATAATTAAGAGGAGGGAAACTTTGATCTTTTCATTGCACACGGTTGCTTGTTTACTTAATCCTAAGTTGTATGTGGAGAGTCTAGGAAGAGTGCCTCATGTTGATGAATGGGAGCAGAGGGGTTCACAGTTGGAATTTCATAAATGTTCACAGATGATGAGGGTGAGGGTACAATACTTGGTAGTGGTTTCTTTCATTTGTAGAACATAATGGCTCCTTCAATAGTATGGATTTGAAGGTTGGCCTACCAAGGTCCATAAAGAGAATGCATTGTGATGAATTTTCATAGTTTTATCATCTTGTTGTTCCAGTACTATCTTAGATTGTCAGTGCTTCTTTGGATGAGTTGTTTGCAAAGGAAGGTTTGCTAACCATATACCATGAGAACTTGATTTCATGTTGGAGGATGCATCATGATGGAGCTTTGGAGTTTTTCTATCGTGTTATTCCACAAATATCTTAGATTGATAGTTCTTTGGTTGACAGTAACTAGTCCATTTAGAAACTCTTCCTAAAAAACATAGAAGTTAGTTGTAGTTCATAATGTCTTATCTCTAGAGTATTGGAAGGCATTGGAGCATATGAAGGGACCAAAAACATCAGTGAGATGTCAATCTAGAGATGGTTTTATAGATGATGAGGGGGATATAGAAGTATAGTAAGGATTTGCAAAATGGATTAGTTGCGGTGCCCTTTAACATAGTCTAGGAGCTAGAGAGTTTGATAGTGTTGGTGATAGTGGTGTGTCTAATGATATTGAAGAAAAATAAGAGCACAGGGAATTATAAAACCAAGCACACACTTTTTATAGTACTTCAGCATGGCATGTGGCTCCCCCTTTTAATAAATATGTGTAGGGATAGTAGGGTTGACTTGTGGTTTGTACTATGTGGTTCCTCGTGAGAAGAGCTGTTGGAGCGCACCTTATGGAAAAATAGAAGTTCAGCTTTGTTCCTTCATTCCCCAAGTAAAGGTTAATCAGAAATATTTGTCTTAGAATGCTAACGAGTGTCTTGATATCAACTCTTAGACTATACAAATATAGCATTCAAGTGCATAGTTGTAAGTAATCTGGCTTCTTAATGACAGCTTGCCCAAAACTGACCCAAAAATAAGAAGAAGAAGTGAAAAAATAATGCACTTCACCCGACGGGCTAATTACTCAGGGTCACACAATTTACTCAGCAATTGAAGAATGAAACGGTGCAAAAATGGCTTGCAACTGTGTTGGAGTAGGGTCCCGCAGCTACAGAAGAAGCTGCTAAGTTTAGCGGAGAGATAAGTTTTGGCAGAAAGAAGATAAGACGGAGCTACGACGCCGTAGCATGTTTCCAGCTGCAGAGCAGAGCCGAAAACCATGACTTTTTGAGATAGGAAAGTCAAAGAAAGGCAACGGTACCTGAGCGGCCGAGAAAGGAGAGCTCACCCACTGCATTGAAGGCAGCGGCGGAAGACAGGAGGGCTCAGCGACCCTCATAAAGAAGAAGGAGCAACGAGGCTCAAGCATTGAAGACGAAGGACAGAAAAGAGAAGCTGCGCATAGTACCCATGGTCAGTGCCGGGAAGCATGGAAGACTGCAGAGAGCTGTGGTGTGACGGGAAGCGGCCACCTCAAGGATAGAGAGGACCGACTGTCACTAATTAGGGTTTGGGTTACTGTTGGGACAGGCCCACAGTGTTGTAAAAGCAAGACCTTCGGGCTGCTTATAAAAGGATGTAATTTTGCATTGTAAAGGGTTGGTTAGATAGTTAGACAGTCGTGATTGAAATAGGAAATAAGGATAAGTAGACTGTTGTAAAAGCCGAGCTCTGGTTCTGGTCTTAGTTGTAGCAATCTTACTGAAACCAGTAGCTGGCTTATAGAGCATGCATGTAACGATTCGCAGGGATCGACTGAGAGGGAAGAGTATGTTGTAAGAGCGACAACATAAAGGTAGAGAAGAAAGATCTAAGAGAGAAGATCTTGAGCTGCATGTGAGGTGCAGCAGAACTGTGTTTGCCTTCCCTTAAGCTATAATAGAGAAGCACAGTTCTGTGGACGTAACTCCCATCCTGGGGGCGAACCACATTAAAATCCCGTGTTCTGTGATTGATTTGTGTATTGTGTTTATTTCCTGCATCCATCAGTTATGTTATGCAATTTGTTTACAGTTAATGTATGAATGCGTTATTTAGTTACAGCACTACAGGAAGATAAATATAAGTTGAAATCCTTGGCACGTCGTATAAGGACTTATTTATGCTTGCATAGATAGTTAATTAATCACAATAAGACAGTCTGCGTATCGAGTATTGCGCGTCGACACGAACAACGCTAGGTGCGCTAGGCCGCGGGAGGAGGGTATCGCAAGAAGGCGATACCGCACCGGCAGAGGAGCTGCGGTGCGCGATACCATAGGTTGAGGACTTAGAGTTGAGCAGGAGTTGCGTGTCGCACGGGGCGCGGCGATGCGGTAAGATTGGGAATATTGTGGAAAGGAGGAAGCTGTGTGACGAGAGAAGAATCCACACGACATGTGCAAGGGTAGAGATGCCGTGGCTAGAAGGACCACGAGTGGGGAATAGATCGCGCATCGCGAGTGGAAGATCGCGCGGCGCACAGGAAAGAGATCTCGCAGCTAGGAGAGCTGTGAGCCACCAGTAGGATTGCCACGGAACCTGGTCCAAGACGCTTGAGTCCTTGGCCAACCCATTAGAATCACTTCGGGTGAGACTTCAGGCCGCTGTGCGATTTGTCGCTGAAAGGGCCAGTGAGCTAGGGGTGTTGTTGGTTGACTATAGTAAACCCGGGTCTGCCCATGCAATCAACAAATGGTTCCTTTGCCGGTTTGAACGACTGGGAGTTAATGTTTTGTTGGCATCCTACCAGAGAAGAGTTTCACCAGTGGCTGGATTCAGACTTAACGAAGTTTGCCAAGAAAGAAAATCGGAGTCCTAGACTAAGCACAGAGGACTGGTTGGAAAAACATATTGCTTCAGACATACATTCGATATTCTTTGCAACCTATGGAAACGAGCTTTACGACTGGTTATCAAAGTTGACAGATAGGAACACATTCAAGAAGAAAAGAACCATTGTCTGGACACCGGAGCTGATTCAGACCGTGCAGAACCTTGACAATCCCATTACGAGAGCAGTGGACTTCTGGCTGACAAGTGTGCTAGAAGGCTTTGTTACGGAATTTGCAGTTGACCAGAGAAAGAGCTTCAGCGCAGCTGAACGATACTTCTTCAGAGGATATCGTGGTAAGTACCTAAGATCTCTAAACTTGTCCCTTAAGATGCTGCTATATGAAAAAGGAACAATGGATCTAGTTTCAGATGAATAAGTAAAGATAGTAATGTCACAAGAGTTTGAAAGTGATTTTGATGACATTGGATGAACACGTAGTGGAAAGAAGTATAAAGTAGATTTTAGCTCTCCTATATTTGAAGACAGTTCAGACAGTATTAGACAACAGAGCCCTAGCACCACAGAAGAACTAGAGGGGGGTATTCCTTACCACCCCTATACCCCATAGAAACAGACAGGGACTCAGAATAACCCCATAGGTACTCCATTTAGTAGTTCACAGACAATACCTACTCCCACTACATCACCTTCACCTACACCGCTGAGTGGTAGTAACCCAGTTAGTCAGAACCCACCACAGAGAAATAGAATGGGAGATGACATGAAGCTACCTATTTTTAAGGGTACAGGAGCAGAAGACCCGGAACAGCATTGGTTCCTATGTGAAGCCATGTGGACCATTAAAACAATCAACGATGATAACCTTAAACTTGTACAGTTGGTCACCACACTCAGAGACAGAGCCTTGACATGGTACATAAAGTATACTACATTACCCAAGACACTTGCCCAGGTCAAGAATGCCATGATCAAAGAGTTTAAGAAACCTAAGTCTGAATCTCAGTGTATAACAGAGCTCAAGGATATTAAGCAGTTTCCATCAGAATCAGTATGGGACTTTGATCAGAAATTCAAAGCCCTGATAGACCAAGTAAGCTTTGACTTTGCACCAGAGCAGCATAAGGAATGGTTTATTGCAGCGCTGCTCCCTCACATCAGACTGCCACTAATGCAGCAGAAACTCACTACTCAAGATGAAGAGCTGGAGATGGTAATGAAACTAGAGGCTTCACCTCTAGCAGAGACTACCACAGGCATGACAACCCTACAGAACCAGTTGGCCAACCTCACGTTACAGATACACGAAATTAAGAAAGGGAAAGAGGTTATGCAAGACATATGGTGCATAAAGTGTAGAGTACAAGGCCATAGTAAAGACAACTGTCCAGTCTTCGCAGAATATTTAGCATCAGGGGCTCCTAACCCCTTACCACGAACACAAGGGCCATGGTGTGAAATATGTAAAACACAAGGACATTCGCCTCAGCAATGCCCTTTGCTTCAGAAGTATGTACAGAAACCTAAGAACCTATACTGTGTCTTCTGCAAATCCGTCGGGCATGATGAACAGGATTGTCGAGCCTATGATCTCATGTTAGATAGAAAACATGATGTGTACAGATTCCAATCAGAAACACCGGGTCCAGAAACAGGACCACAGCTGGATCAGGCTTACGGAGGCCGTGCAGGAGGATTCGGAGGACGAGGCCATGGAGGAGGCTTTGCACGAGGAGAAGGCTTTGGCCGAGGAGGAGGTTTTGGCCAAGGTCGCGGGCCAATCACTCGTTATAATTGCGGAGTTGTATGACATTATGCTAGGGACTGTCAGAACCCCACCACCACTTGTAACTACTACAAATCTTATGATCATGCCATAGAAGAGTTTCCTATCCTGATAGCTAAGATCAAAGACCCCAAGCCAGTAGTACACCAGAACATCCAGCTTATTGTTGCCGAACCAGAGGAATCAGAACCCAAAGTTAACATTATGACTCGGAGCGGTGCTTCCACCAGTGGGACATCGCAGGATCCCGAAAAGAACGCAAAATAGCCGGGGGTGCGCAGAGCTCCTAGTAAAGCAACACCATTTGACCTGCAAAAGAACAAAGAGACATTTCACGAAGCTAAGGCTTCCTTTGATGAACCTACCCAATCAGAATCATGGGTACCGCCGTCTAGGGGCGTACCACAGCAAGCACCTTATGGCGATAGCAGTGAACAGGTACTGCAGGCTACCACAGCAGGAAGAGACGACGAGGATGAGCCGACAGGAAGTGCACAATCCTTCCTGCATAGTTGCTTGAAACTCCTCAGAAATGAAAAATCCATTGGAGAGCTACAGTGCATCATAGATCAATGTCAGCAACCTTCTCTCCCAGACAGTGCACACCGCGCTGTTCATAACATTACAGGACATACAAGGACCGGAAGAGAGATGAAGCTTACAGCACAGATTGGAGAATTTGAAATGGATGAGGTCGTCTTAGATCTAGGATCAGAGGTGAATATCCTAACTAAGCAGACATGGCAGCAGATGGGTAGCCCTCAGTTAGACATATCGCCTATCCACCTGAGATTAGCTAACCAGCAGCGAGTATCACCACTGGGTCGACTGCCACAGGTGCCAGTTGACATTGACGGAGTACGCAACTTTGCGGACTTTGAGGTTATAGAAATCATTGGCGACAGTCGACCATATCCAGCGTTATTAATTATTGGCTGGGCGATCGGTAGCAAGGCTGTCATCAACCTAAAGAGAAGACAAATGACCTTTGAGGATGCGCAGATCCGGGTCATCGCGCCACTGGATCCCTTCCAGGGCCCTAGGTATATTGAACCCTTACGAGCAGAGGAGGAAGCACATAACATGGATAGCCTTTACCAGATGACTGCAAACCAGAACGACTGCATCAATCCAACCGCAGAAGGGAACATTAGTTGGCGATGCGACAGCTCATGTGCATCGGATTCTGATGTTGGCCTAGAGAACTGGCAGAACAGACTTTACGAAGTCTCAACTCGCAGATGTGCGTTTATGAGTAAGTCACTGCAATGGATTAGCGTAGAGGTCACTGACCTTCCATCATATAATGGACTAACAGATATCCAGCACTTCCTTGAGCAGTTTGAGCAACAGATCCCTTACAAGCAGAGGATCCCAGCTATGGACCTTGCAGTACGAGCCACACCTGCAAGATGGTGGTATGCGCATAAAGAGAATATCACATCATGGGATGATATTAAAGGACTGATGGCAATCAGATTTTCTGTCAATAAAGAGTATGTCCAGCCGAAGTACACAGGAGAAACCGATCCCAACACTCACATTCAGGCATGTGAACGAAGCTGGTCGGACATTCCCGAGGAGGAATGGGTTCACCGATTCATTCACACATTGGACACAGTTCCAAGGAACTGGTATACAGAGACTGAATTACGCAAGGGGACGACTACATGGTCACTTATGACAGACAGTTTCCTGGTCACCTTTGCGTTTGAATCAGAACATCCAAGTGTTGCTCAGGCCCTAGACATAATCAAGACCAAGATATTTGAGGATTGCACCATCTCAGTACCAGTCCAACCTGAGTGGACTATCCAGCTAGAAGAGGCGTTGGAATGCTATAATTTTTCATCAGAATCAGAGGAGGCGGATGAGGACCCTCGCAACACCAACATTCCGGAGTCGGAAGGAACTCGTGATGTTGGAGGACCACAGTTAGAGACTCCAGCAATCACTGAGCCCATCAAGATTAAAAAGGTCAATATTGGCACAGACGCAGAACCTAAGTTTGCCTCTATTGGAGACTATTGGAACGATGAAACAGTCGAACAGATTGCAGATTTGTTACATGACTATCAGGACCTATTTCCCACCAATTTCACGGAGATGAAGGGAATAGTCGGAGACCTGGGAGTGATGAGGATACCATTGAAGGAGGACACTAGACCAGTCAAGCAGCGCCCATATAGATTAAATTCGTGTTACAAAGAAAAATTCAAGGACGAGATTGATAAGATGCTAGCAGCAAGCATCATTGAACCAGTAGAAGAAAGCGAATGGGTTAGCCCCATGGTCGTCCAAGAGAAGAAAACAAAAGGGGACATCAGAATCTGTGTCGATCTACGAAAACTCAACGATGCATCACTTCATGATCCATTTCCAACACCATTCACTGATGAGGTATTAGACAACGTAAGAACACAGGAGGTCCACATTAATGACCTGCTTCAACCCTATCAGGAGCAGATCACTGAGCTGGTCGACACAGCCGAGCAGAAAATGAAGGAGTTCACCACTGTAAGAGAAGAAATTGATCATACAGATGACTCCAAAATTGATCAAGCCCTGCTTGACTCGACACGAGGGCGTGTCGAGGTAATGAAGAACGAAGTCGCAGGACTTCGGGACAAGCTACAGCGCACTTCGCAGGAGGCGAAGGAGAAGCTACAGCAGGAGAAGCCCGCTGGTAGTGGCTCAAGGACGAGCCACAAGTAAGTGTTAGGGGAATGTTGGAGTAGGGTCCCGCAGCTACAGAAGAAGCTGCTAAGTTTAGCGGAGAGATAAGTTTTGGCGGAAAGAAGATAAGACGGAGCTACGACGCCGTAGCACGTTTCCAGCTGCAGAGAAGAGCCGGAAACCGTGACTTTTTGAGATAGGAAAGTCAAAGAAAGGCAACGGTACCTGAGCGGCCGAGAAAGGAGAGCTCACCCACTGCATTGAAGGCAGCGGCGGAAGACAGGAGGGCTCAGCGACCCTCATAAATAAGAAGGAGCAACGAGGCTCAAGCATTGAAGACGAAGGATAGAAAAGAGAAGCGGCGCATAGTACCCATGGTCAGTTCCAGGAAGCATGGAAGACTGCAGAGAGCTGTGGTGTGACGGCTAGCGGCTACCTCAAGGACAGAGAGGACCAACTGTCACTAATTAGGGTTTGGGTTACTGCTGGGACAGGCCCATAGTGTTGTAAAAGCAAGACCCATCGGGCTACTTATAAAAGGATGTAATTTTGCATTGTAAAGGGTTGGTTAGATAGTTAGACAGTCGTGATTGAAATAGGCAATAAGGATAAGTAGACTGTTGTAACAGCCAAGCTCTGGTTCTGGTCTTAGCTGTAGCAATCTTACTGAAACCAGTAGCTGGCTTATAGAGCATGCATGTAACGATCCGCAGGGATCGACTGAGAGGGAAGAGTATGTTGTAAGAGCGACAACATAAAGGTAGAGAAGAAATATCTAAGAGAGAAGATATTGAGCTGCATGTGAGGTGCAGTAGAACTGTGTTTTCCTTCCCTTAAGCTATAATAGAGAAGCACAGTTCTGTGGATGTAACTCCCATCCTGGGGGCGAACCACATTAAAATCCCGTGTTCTGTGATTGATTTGCGTATTGTGTTTATTTGCTGCATCCATCAGTTATGTTATGCAATTTGTTTACAGTTAATGTATGAATGAGTTATTTAGTTACAGCACTACAGGAAGATAAATATAAGTTGAAATCCTTGGCACGTCGTATAAGGACTTATTTATGCTTGCCTTAGATAGTTAATTAATCACAGTAAGACAGTCTGGGTATCGAGTCTTGCGCGTCGACACGAACAACACTAGGTGCACTAGGCCGTGGGAGGAGGGTATCGCAAGAAGGAAATACCGCACCGGCAGAGGAGCTGCGGTGCGCGATACCGTAGGTTGAGGACTTAGCATTGAGCAGGAGTTGCATGTCGCATGGGGCGCGGCGATGTGGTAAGATTGGGAATATTGTGGAAAGGAGGAAGTTGTGCGACGAGAGAAGAATCCGCACGACGTGCGCAAGGGTAGAGACGCCGTGGCTAGAAGGGCCACGAGTGGGGAATAGATCACACATCGCGAGTGAAAGATCGTGCAACGCGCGGGAAAGAGACCTCACAGCTAGGAGAGCTGTGAGCCACCAGTAGGATTTCCACGGAACCTAGTCCAAGACGCTTGAGTCCTTGGCCAACCCATTAGAATCACTTCGGGTGTGACTTCAAGCCGCTGTGCGGTCTGTCGCCGAAAGGGCCAGTGAGCTAGGGGTGTTGTTGGTTGACTATAGTAAACCCGGGTCTGCCCATGCAATCAACAAACTGTGAATGCTTTCATTAATCGAAAAGTAATTAGATGATTAATTACAATGTAATACAATGGCTAAATAGCCACATGCAATTCGAATCCACATGAGGAAATTCAAATTGATTAGACTCTACTTGACTGTAGGTAACTAAGACCTTGTCTAAATCATTAATAGAGGACTCAGTAGTTAACTAACCTTGTCTAAATCATTATCGGAGTTCATCAGAGTTCTAAAACACAACTCAAGTGTCTAATTCAGTGTTAACTAAGGCTAACTCACTGTGGTAGGTGAGGAATGCGCCTTTCCTGCATGCATCCATGCAAACCTAGCGCTAACTGAATGTAGAGGACTAAAACTGAATGTAACTGACTCCTAACTTAGCTTGACTATTCGCTAACTGAACTCAACTACTAAAAGTTGGTGTCGGCACTCCAAGTGGCTCCTAAATTGTAGGAATTGATCTAGGAGGTGTTAAACTAGCAGCAACAAGGAAGGTCTTCCTGCATGCATGTGTTCTTACATGCAGAAGACTTAAGATAGGAAACCAGTTGTATTTAATTTACTTTTCCTAAGTTTACTTTGGAAAATAAATTAAAGTGATCTAAATTAACTTTAGTGAACCACTAGTTAAAGTGAAAGTGAAATTAGGTTTTTTGCTTAACCACTAGTTAAAGTGAAAGTGAAATTAGGGTTTTCGCTTCACTTAAAGTTATAAAAGAGAGATCAATTGGTGGAGAGAACACACACTTGTATTCCGATAGAGACACGATACAAACAAGGAGAGAAAGTCAGAGAGAGGATTTAGCCGAGAAGATGAAGGAGCAAGCAGCAGGATCATCGAGCTTCATACAGTTGGGTCGTACACTCACACAGGAGGGTGTTGAGGTTTAGCTGGGATTCGCCCATTGATTCTGCTGTGTACTGCATTCGCCAGGTTTGGGTGAATTTGTAGTGATTGTAAAAGTTCCATATTTTCTCATAATAAAATCTATATCTGACTGCTGAACCAGTTTTCCCATCTTGGGTTTTTCCGGGGGTTTCCATACCCAAAATAATAGTGTCAATATCATGATGTGATGTTGTGATTTATTTCTCAGTTTTATATTCCGTTGCATACTGTAAAAGATATCATGTGTGGTTATCAGTTGATATTTTGCATCAACTGTTTAGCCCTAGTTGAATATTAAAGGAAAATTTACAGGAGGCTCCTAAACTGATGCATGTAAGTGCAATCAGTGGCAGTAGGACTCAATTAGTGTTGCCCACACTTTAGTAACTGGAACATGTGCACCAATTAGGCCAAGTGGACCCAACGGTGCTAGTGACTAAAAATAGACTGGATGGACTCCCGATTTAGACATGACTCCTGATTTAGACATATGACCAAATTGGACAAGGGAGGATTAATAATCCTAACAAAATTCTATAGAAATTTTGCTACAAAAATCTCATTTTCCAGCTCACAAAGATTTTTCGGGTCGTTAGTGCATTTTATTCAAAATCTCTACTAAATATGAATGAATCATTTCATCTGCCTAATGCTTAATGACCAAAATCGTCCTTCTTTGTTTGCCCATTTTTCATACAGGTGATTATCCTATGAATCCATTCCCTAATTTGTCACTGTGTTCTATCAATCCACTCACCAGTTTGTACTATGTTCTACTGTTTTTTGTTATAGCAAGCAATGGAATGAAACTCAGTTTTCATGCCATGTTATTTTTGGTCGAGGAATCATTGTATAACATTTTGGTTGACTGAATTGCCAGCACAGTTTTGGACTTTTAAAACCTTACTTTTCTTTTAAATTCTATCTGAAGCCTTTTTCGTCTCATATATATTGGTACTTCTCCTTGGTTGTGTATATTTAAAAATTTAAAGGATCTAACATGTAAAATAATTTTAAGCAGTGTAGTTTAGAGGCAGGAAGTTTAGCTATTGTATTCCATTTTCCTTGGAGATGTGTAAAATCACTACACGTGGTGATTGTGCTATGGATGAAGTGTGTTTCATGATTGTGATTATCTTATTGAAGATGGATGGCTTTCTTTGTTATGTTCCATTCACTTTTGTTTCATTTTCACCTCTTGTATTTATTTATTTGTTACTTGTGATATGGCAAATCAAAGGTGAGATCAGAAAGGCGATAATATATTGTGCGTTGCTTGGTTTGCTTCAAGATAAGTATTTAGCAGTGAAAGCATGTTTATCTTTATGCCATAGTGTGAAATATGGAAATTTTCGGCCATTCTCATACAAAATGTCATCTTTTTATTGTGGAGGCTTGTACTCTTTGACATTTTGTTAATTTACAAAGTAGCATTTCTTTTGCTCTAGATTATCTAGTTTCATTTTGTTTGCTGATAAAATGTATACCACTTGAACCAATTTGATTCAAATTGAAATGGCTAACTTGATTCATATCGTTTTCTTCCATTTTATAACTTTTGAATTTTAGGTGCTTCAACTTGCATCTTGCCGATCTTTGTGTTCTCTCATGGAGGATGTTGAGTTTTACGACGAAGACTTTATGGAGTATGTACCAACATTCTTGGACATGTGCTTTCAGACTATGTAGAATGTGCAAGAGTTTGACTGAGGTTAGAATTACCATTGCTTTTGTTTTAACTTCTAATTGTCAAATAGGCATTTTAATAGTTTTTCTTCATTTTAATCATTAATAGATAAGAGAGCACACAAAGTAGCTTTTACCATATATATATATATATATTCCATTTTGAGGAATGGAACCGAAGTAGCTCATATATGATATGAATAATGATGTATATGTGATCCATATGTTGGGTTAATTTAAGCTTGGTATGCATCTCTGTATCGATTATGTGGGGAAGACTGTTTTAAAACTTTAAATAAAATGGCTCTTTAAGATGAAGGAAAAAGTGGCTTACATTTTGTAATAAAAGAAACGTTTCAATTATATAACATATTAGGAAAAAGAAAATAAATAAATCCCTTGTCCTCTCTTTTCTTAATGGCATGAATTACAACAATAGTTAACTTCTTAATGGCCTGAATTACAACAATGGATGACTTTGGATTGTATTTGAATAAAATAGGAATTATCTTGTTACCTATAGAACCAGGATAGGAATTTTTGTCACTAAACTGATGTTATAGTATTTACAGGAAAGGTATTTTAGGAGAATGTTGCTTCACAGTAATTTTCCAAAACTATCATTAAAATTTAAAAGAATACCAAAACTAAAGATGATAGAGAGAATCAAGGGTATCAATCATCTAATTATTATTTTGTGAGGGTTGGACAATTAAGAAGTGGTCACTGAAAGATATAATTGTATATAAACATGTTGGTTGAATTGTGTGACAAGTGCTTATATGGACAATGGGCAATAGGATAATGCTAATTTTTTCCATGCCTTTACTTGACTTTCTTTCTGATAAAATTTTCAATATTTCTAGAATCTCTATCCTAAATTTCCCAAGCATGTGATTTAAGCTTCATCTTCTCACTGTTGTGATGAATAGGCCAAAACCTAAGGAATACAATTTTTTTTATAAAGACTATATGAATGCATACAATGTTCCAGTTTCATAATTTCGTTGTAAATCTCAAAATCCCAATTTTTTGAATCATAATAATTAATAAATCAATCCTTGTTCAATGGCTCAAACCCTTGGCGTCTCTTCTTCCAACAGACACCTGCATGTGAGCAGTTGCATGCTTGTGCTCCTGGCGATTCTGTCGGTAACGTTGAATGCTTGCAATCTTTGTCACCTCAATGTTTCTCCTGTGTGTGATAGCCTGCAACTGCACTTTGTCTTCCAAGCATCTTCTTCGTAATGTATTTTATTTCCTTCTATTGAAACGTTCTTATCTCTACCCTTGCCTAATTTGCCAGGTTCGGAGTGTGTATGTCTTCGAATGATCACCGTTTTGTTCCCATGTATTTTAATACAAAGGTCTACCCCATTATTACATGTCGAGCATTATTTTTTTGTACAACTACTCACTATTTTATTCCATCCATTATCTCTTGCATTCATTGATTCATTGTCTTTGTTTGCTAGACACATGCCACGTTTGTCAGCTTTTTGATTGCCTGCAGATCTTCTTTGTTTAGTGGTCATGTCTGTGTCACTTATCATGAAACTAATAATAAGACGACCATTCAATATTTCACTTTTTTTTCACTTCACAAATATTTAGTATCTTGCACGATAATAATCTATGAAACTCTCAATTTTATACAAAGTACTTGTTGTTTCACATGATAGTTATATTTCCTTTTATTTTGGCTTGAAATTCTTCATTACTTATATGACATATATGTATCAAAACTTTGATACCAACATAATAACATTTGAACTCCCTTTAACCATACTATGCACCTGTTAATCGAGGATAATACCAGTTTACTTCACAGTTATGAAGGAGACTCATAAATGCTCCATATGAAACGAACTTTCTTCCCTTTTTAAAAGGATTAAGCTTATGGAAGGAGATGGAGATGTAGTGCCTAGGAAAAAGAAGGGGAATAATAAATTCAACAATAGAGAAACATAAGCCAAGGTGGGTTAAGGGAAAGGGGAAGACTTCAGCATGTTTCTTTAATCCAACCCTATACATATTAACCAAAAATTTCACGTGTCCTTTTCAATTTATCATTCTCCTTCTGGACCTCTTTCAATCTATATCCTTTGGTAGTCATCAGGGCTGTAACAGTTTGTTGAGCAATTCCAGTAAATCCACTCTTGATATAACCCACTAGAATCTAAATTTGAGTCTGCCCTCTTGATGTTATGACAGCTGAGGAACTAGGGATATAAATGTTGAAAACTTCATCCCTTGAGGTCTTATTAAATAAACACTGTTAAACTTATGTAAGTTCCAAAAATTCTTCTACAATTGGATAGTAGCCAAATCCCCTTCACCAAAGAGTAACAAATGGTAGCTAAACATAAACATATGTGTTCACAGGTACATTTATAACATGACCTTATTTACTAGCTAGCACAAAAAAAAGTATGATCCTAAAATTAGATCCGTTCAAAGATATGATAATGGGGTAGTGGCTCTAATAATTGACCCTGAAAACATAAGTAAAGCATGCAAATTGAAGACTAGTGTAAATTCTGGTTACACTTTTTTGCCTATCAATCCAGCGGAGCTTAAGAAGAGGCGCGAATTTATAGCTAAGGTTAGGAGTATAAAAAGGTTATCTTCCATGTTTAAAGACCCAGATGATGCCATGTAATTTACTACCTCCTACCCTAAGGATATGCTTAGGTTTTGGGCTAGGAATTACGCTAATATAATCCAATTATTGTTGGGATAGCGTAACCTTAGTACCATTACTGAAGAAGCTATGGCCTTAATTGTTTTGAACAACACCACTAACCCTACTAAGTGTTATGAATGGGCCAAATACTTAATTGACCTGATGGACATGCAATTCATGGCCCCAAACGATAAAAAGAGAAATGAATTCAAGTACTACTCCTCGATCATGCATTTAATGGTGTTTCAAGCCAGTATTTATATTCAAAGTAATTTTGGTAACCCTGAAGATAGTAACAATCTATATGTCCAAGATTCATTCTCCCTTTTGCACTCAGATTCAAATAATAGGTCCTATTCAACATGTGCAGAGGTCTTATTCCCGCAAATGAAAAAGATCTGCTTTTATTTAAAAAGAAACATGAAGGGATATATCTCTTTTTCTAGAAGGGAATTAATTGGGCACAGCCGAAAGATTGAAGTTATATTAGTTTTTTTTGCAGTAAGGTGTTTCCAAAGGCTCTCAAAAACACTTTTCCTTCTGGATTGGCATGGTTGGAGTTTGTAAATCATATAGATACCAGAGAGATCAAATAATCAAATAAAGAAAAATATTTGCATGAAAGAAGAAAACGTTTTTGAAGTATTATCTGGAGTAGATCATCGAAAGAAAAGGACACAAATAAAGCCAAAGAAACTTAACTTTGATGAACATTTACATTTGGACGTAAAAAGGGCAAGAATTGAAGTTGAAGATGAAACCAAGATCTTTGGATACATGGTGGCCCTCTTCTCAATTTTTTCATTCGTCCACATCTATAGAAAAATGAAACTCAGGAAGATGCACTTTAAAAGGCTGGTCTGCTGCTAGCAGTTAACAGTGGCTATGTGTCTGAGTTCTGAGGAGTTATATTGCTGGAATAATCTCAGTTGGTTCCTAAATTTTGACATAACTATGTAGAACTCTCTGTCCCAGTCATTTGGATTTATTCCAGCTTGTAATTTTCTGAACAATGTTGCAAAATGCTATGAAAAGTGATAGTGATCAGGTGCTACTATGGAATGGTCTTATATATGGCTATGGAGAACAACTTTTCCTGTAAATTTGGTTTTAAGGTTAACTTTTTCACTAAAGCATATGAGCTTTCAAATTCCGGTCTGCTTCTAGTAGTTAACCGTAGCTATCTGTCTGAGTTTTGAGGAGGTATATTGATGGAGGAATCTCAGCTGATCCCTGAAGTTTGACATAACTCTGTAAAAATCTCTGTTCTGATCATTTGAAGTTATTCCAACTACTAATTTTCTGAAGAATGTCATAATATGCTACAAAAAGGGACAGTGATCAAGCAATATCATGGACAGGTCTTGTGTATGGTTATGGACATATTATACCTGTAAATTTGGTTTTAAGGTTAAACATGGATATGAAGACTGTATTATGGTTTCAACAAATGTAATTTTCTGTTTTTGCCTGGGAATGACTGGTCTTATGTATGGTTTTGGAGGACTAGTTATACCTGTAGATTTGGTTTTAAGTTTAAAACTGGATATGAAGATAGTTGTATGGTTTAGACATATTTAATATTCTATTTTTGCCTTTGGATATAAAGAAAGGAAACTAGTTTCCCTTTACTATTAAGGAGGTAATGGACTGCTGCTCCAGCAACATAGAATGTACTTTGTTTTATTATATTAATATAATAGATACAACTTTTTTCCAAGAAAAAAAAATTACACAAATATACATAGCCAACACAGCATTTGTAAAAATAAATATCCAACCAATTCCTCAATATATGTATCAATTTAAGATGTTATACAATATATCTCATTAAGCTTTCTGATGAGGGTTTCCTTGATTTTGAAATTGTTACCTTTATGTCGGCTCTGCTTTTCTCTTGATTTTCATATCAGATTTTGAAGTTAAGAAATAAAAAACAAAACAACTTGAATAACAAACACCAGTTGTGACATACCTTTATTCCCAGATAGATTTCTTCCACTTCATTTTTCTCTATATCTTCCTCTGTCATCATTTTCACCTTTTCCACAGGGAGTGCTCTGATTTATGATGGATCTATCTATGCTAGTTATATTGTCAAAAAAACTATTGAAAATTTTGCATCCACTTCAATCACCCTAATGCATCTTTTGCTTTGAAAATTTGCTTAACTTTATCCAAAATTCTCTCCACGAAAAAGATAGAAGAGGCAACGACCGACACTCCATGGGTGAACATGCAATGGGAAACCATGCAACAAGGAGCTTAGAAAAAAAAATTCAGGTTAAGGAACTCCTATTAAGGAGAAATAAGAATATTGTTCCATGTTGTTCATTAAGTTGCTGACATGCTTATTCGAAAATAGAATAATGCCAGTTTGAAGAAAAAATGCACTCTGAAGAAAAAAAGCACCCTTTAAGAAAAGTAAGCACTTGCACGGATCCCTGCAAGGATATAATACTGGAGTCAAAAACACTTTCATATGCAGAGCAAGGTTGTTCATGTCCATTAGATGTAACGAATTTCCTACCAATGTCTGAAAACATATCTCCAAATAGAGCATTGTTGTCATGACCACTTGAAGACTCTGCATCATTTACTCCCAGGCCGTCCTTGCTAGTAGTTGTCCATGACTTATCCCGACCGGGCCTTGCTTTTACCCCTTCTGTATGCAGAATACTTGCAATAGCTATTAGGTCCTCTAGCTAGTGACCCGCCAGTGGAAATATAACACTTAGTTGAATCTCCTTACTATTCTCACCAATTAAGGCAAAATGCTTTTAACGAAAGTTATAGGACAAAGTAGTCAATGATAAGCCTACAACCCGGTCTCCTTTATGATCCCTGACTTATTTATTTCCAATGAAGTTTTTTACACCTTAAAGAATAATGGATAGTTAAGCACAAAAACTTATCTTTGATATGATATGCTAGATCAATGGGGTAGATAGTTCTTTGGGGTATCAAATAGGTGGATTCATTCCCCTCGGCTTTGCGTCCTTACTCCCTCGGGCTGTAGTGCCTCATACCTCCTCTCATGTTTCCTGGGGCATTCCTTTTTTTCTCCAATACTGGAATATGCTTGATGGCACTAATGCATAAATTTCACACCCATCCCATTGGGTCGTAGTATCTCGAGCAAATTCCTAAATATTAATGATAATGTCATCCTTGTAAACCAAAGGAAGCTTCTGAACTATATTATGTCTCTCATACCTACACACTCTTCCATCCAATATGTCCAATAGATTATCAAGAACAAATGTGCGGATCTTCTAAAAAAATGGTATCATCCAAAACCGCAACATGAACAAACAGGAAGAAAGTTTCCAATATAAGTGACAGTTTGTGATCTAGATTGTTATCCACATCGACAGGACCATGATTGACAGTTTGAAACTTCCTCTTGAATAAGCCACTACAAATGATAATAATGTAAAAGTAATGAAAAATATCTTCCCTCTACTAGCCAAAACCCTTTTAGTTGTCAGGAAATCTCAAATGCATGCAAAATGAAAAAGACCCTTTTAGTTGACAGGAAATCTCAAATGCATGCAAAATGAAAAAGAAAAAGCGAAGAGCATAGAACTTACCAATAAAACTTTTCTGATTTGAATCTTTGGCCTCTACGAGCTTTTTCTTCAGATCTTCCAGCATCTTGATCTCCCATTGAAGGTGTTGGCTGGTGAAGAGAGACCCAGCCCATGCCTAACACATGCTCCCAAGTGTCTGCACAACCCAGGGGCATATTTGAGGAACTAAATAGATCAGTCAGATTCCACTCAAATAAAGCCTCCAAATCGCACATTGTAGTGATTGGGAAACTCTACAATATCTGATCATTAAGAAGATAATAATCTGGTAATTGTTTTTCAAAATTTAACTGGCGAGAAAATGATAAGGGCGCTACCTTGCAAGAATAAGAAAACTACATCGAGTGAACAAAAAATGAGTGACCTGGTTGAGTGATCCAAAGAATGCATGTCAGCATATCGGTGGATCAATTGAGATAGAAACTTACAAGGGTTCAATTCATGGTTTTTTCCTTTCGACTCTCTTTCAACAGGTAGAGGCGGGAAAATGTGCACCATTTGCTCACATGTGAGTCAAATTAAATTCAAATTAAATTCAGTTAAATAACTTTTAAAAAGAAATTTGTGATGCTTTTATACCAACTATATTGTGTGATCGAATTAAATTATTGACATGAATAAGTTAATAGGAGATAATGCTTATGAACAATGTATAATTTGGACGATATATTTTTATTAGATTGAATTGTATATCAAAATTTTAAAAATAAAAACTAAAGTAATAGTTTTAAAAAAAATTAAATTAAATTAAAGATCAACCTTGAGAGCGTTTATGCATTCAGATATATTGTTTTAATATAATGAAGAGAAGAAGCCAAAACCTTATGTGTTGGAGAAACCTTGTCCAAAAGCACAAATCTTAAGAAAGGAGCGACTTACCACATAGCCTCTTGTGAGATTAATGGGGTTCATGATTTTATTATTGGGATGGAAATTAAGTAGGAATCACCCTAAGGAGGGTAGTGACCAAAAAAGCTCCAAGCACATCAAAAGCCACACTGGATTTCTCTTCCTCAAACAAGATACACAGGGTTCAATACACTAATTGCAAATAAGGTAGATTGAAAATTCAAGATAAAAATGCAAAAATGAAACCTCCATGAAAATGTCTCCTTGAAAACCCAAAATTCCATTTCAATCAAATGGCCTAGTTTCAAAAAAAAATTATCCTAAAATGTTGCTTCACACCAAATGGTGTCTATAGAGATTCACACTTTAAAGAGTGGCACTTGTTGAATTCAACATAACCAAACTAGAGAGCAAGTAAGAGGAACATCTCATTTTCAGATGTCTTATCTTAGTATCCATTATTTGGACAAAGGGAGGTTTTACTACCTTCAGCGAGACTTGGGTGGCTCCCTCTCCACATTCTGTCATTGTCTAGAACAAATATGCCTACCTATTTTCATGACGGATATTTCAAGCATAGATCACAATCCTTGTGTGGACCTCTCCAGCCAGATCCCATCCGAAGGATCACCTCTTTCTTCCATGTTAATTGTCTACTCAAGGAAGCAAACAACATACAGAGGCCTAGACCACTCCGAATTTCAAATCAGTGAGACATGGATTTCCTCTTAACACCCTCTCTAGATGGATCAATTGGCTTCCATAACTCTTCTAAGGAACTCACGTTTAAGATGCCAGGGTAGACATCACCAGGCCAGTAGACAAATCATCCATGGGTGGTCCCAGAGACAGACTCTCTCTATGCAGGAAAACTCTCCAAGTTTGGTCAAGCACACAATATTCCATTCAAAGTTTCTTCTAACGGACCTTGGATGTTAGGGCCACACTCTAACCCAGGTATGTATAGTGGATGGAAGAATAACTGACAATGAGGATATAGAAATTTTGGTCGCAGTTCACTAAGACAGGCAACCTTTGCACTTGCACAGACGAACTAGACAATCAAAGAAGAAAATATCGGCACACATTGGGCAATCGACCCTGCTTGATGCTGGGCAATGTGCTGGGAAAATTGCAAGAGTGGCTGCGATACTGGGTAACATTTTAACGGCCAGAGCATAAGAAGTATATGATTTGATGTGGCAAATGCAAATAACAATAACATGCATCGCATACATCAAATAAGGGAAAACAAATGGGGATGAAAAATAGACTGGCGTACCTTAGCGGGCCATGCCAGAAATCCCTTGACCTTGGCAAGCACAAGATCTCCGAGCCTCCATTGTTTGCAGGCAGCAGGAGCCTCCATTGTCTACAGGCAGCTGTTTTGCCTCCTAGTCTTTTACATTTTCGCGAAGATTATTTCTTCTAAAAGCTAATGAGAATTACTTTATCACTTAATGATTGTGTTACCTTTCTATTTTTTGGTAATTTAGGTTGATTATTTTGATTAAAAGGTCTTTGCAAATTGTAAAACAAACTTATACAAAATACTGATGGATGTACTTTGTTTTTTGTGTTTTAATGTAACAGGGCAGTCGATAATCAGGTACGTCCGTGCTTTAATATCCAAGTTTCCATACATATATTGGTTTAAATTAGCAATTGCCCCATAAGGTGCAAAGATAAGTGGAAAGGAAAAAAACAAAAGGTAGAGTAAATGTGATGGAGTGAAAAAACAAAAACAAAATAAAAATGAAATGAGATTGAAAATTTATTAAAAATGTATACACATAAAAAATAGTATAAGGTAATGTTAACTATAATAGAATAACTTGGTATATATTGTACAAGTTAATCTTAAAGTACTTTAAAATATCAATGTCAAGGTATATCACAAGTTAGATTCATGGAAATCATTAGGAAGCAATTAATTTAAAGGATATAAAAAGTTGTGTACACGTATGTAATCAATATTAATCTTGAAATTAACATAATGACGAACTGAATTTGAACCAAATAGATATTCGTATTAGTTTTTTTGGGTTAGGATACAAGTTGTGTTAGGAAGATAGAGGCGCAAATGGAGGAGACCATCCAAAGGCATTGACCTAGTAAAATAATACAACATTGAAGTCTAGAACAATTTTTTCAGATAAGTGGAGAATGAAAACATTAGTTACAATAAATTTTATGTACAAAACTTCAAATATTAAAAATACATAATATCCATTAACTTTGGGAAATACTATAAAATCTATGCATGATTTCTTAATAAAAGTAGAAGAAAATGTGATGAGACACTATAGGGAAAATAACTATAATCTAGAATGATGAACATCTCAA
>LPNX010264201.1:75099-112700 GCA_001517045.1 Pseudotsuga menziesii
ATTACACGTATTCCTCATTTAATTGAAAATATAGATGGAAAACCCAACCAGCACAGAGTACCAAAAGGAAATCGAATCATGCAAAATTGTGAAGTTTTTTGGAATGGAAAGCATGTGGCAGACTTGAGATTCAACCAAATTCTTGTTCCATGGGCAGCGCGACATAGTGATCTAAATTTTAGTGACCTAGCATCAGTAGCACCACCAGCATAGGTATATCTTATATAGTATACGAGAGAGCAACATCTAAGACAGAGATAGTAGAGGCATCAACAGCGGTAGAGCTCCTACTTTACTTTGATCCATCCCCAAAATCCAAGATTTGAACGTCCTGGCTCGAGAATCAAGACACCCACGTTGCCAACTAGGTGCCCTCAGAAGTCCTCATGGGTGGAATAATGTTAAATCCTCTCATGACCGAATTAAATCCTCTCATGGCCAAATTGGGGACGGACCAGAGGGACCAAATTGATACTCATAACCCTGAATCCATAGATTGATTTAGCAGAAGCCCCATTGGGAAATGGGTAGTTGTACATAGATCTATATTTGAAAAATCCTTCATGTTTTGCTTTGCCTCCCTATGAAACTTCATAGGTTTTAATCTATATTTTAATTTGTATAATGTATAAGTAAATAATGTATGTATATTTAATTATATTAAATCACATAACATATGAACTATACATATTTATTTATATTAAATCTTTTAACATATGAACTATAGTAACATATTTATATTAATTATATGTTATTATTATATTTACATATTTTACCATTATTAAGGTGAAAGAAGTTTATATATCATAAGGGTGTTTATAAAATATTTACCTATTTTATAAATTCGGTGAAGTATTATATTTACATTTATTACAAGTATAGTATCGATGGACTATGAATGTATGGGTTTTAACATAATTCCCTAAAATGAAGCATGTTTTGTTGGGAGAAAGAAAATTGGAACAATTTCAATATTATGTTTCCCTTGTGGTTTGAATTTTGTACTTTGGTGGCGTGTTTTAGAATAATCCCACTTGTTATGCATGTTGTAAATGGTAAACATATCCCATATGCTTTAAATGATGATGATGACGAATTAGATGACAATGACAGTGATGATGTTTCTAATGAAGACAATGATGGAAATGATGATCATCATCATCGTCGTCGTCGTCGTCTTTGTCATTGTCATCATTGTACCGAGAGGCGCTCTACAGCCCAGTATGGGGCAGATCTTGTCACGTGATGT
The DNA here is from genome assembly GCA_001517045.1 of Pseudotsuga menziesii. Classification (NCBI taxonomy): domain Eukaryota; kingdom Viridiplantae; phylum Streptophyta; class Pinopsida; order Pinales; family Pinaceae; genus Pseudotsuga; species Pseudotsuga menziesii. The sequence goes on from LPNX010264201.1 coordinate 76,349, forward strand.
AACGTGATGTAACGTTACTAACATGTCGGCAAAAAATAATAGTGAAAGTGAATATTATGGGGGAGATCTTGTCACGTGATGTAACGTGATGTAACGTTACTAACATGTCGACAAAAAATATTAGTGAAAGTGAATATTATGGGGAGATCTTGTCACGTGATGTAACGTGATGTAACGTTACTAACATGTCGACAAAAAATATTAGTGAAAGTGAATATTATGGGGAGATCTTGTCACGTGATGTAAGGTTACTAACATGTCGGCAAAAAATAATAGTGAAAGTGAATATTATGGGAGAGATCTTGTAACCTGATCTAAACTAACATGTACGCAAAAAATAATAGTGAAAGTGAATCTTATGGGAGAGATCTTGTAACGTGATGTAAAGTTTGCAATATTGAAGTAACTAATATAATCAGGTAATCTGATTCTCTACGAAAAGAAGATTTATTTTTCCCCTATCTCCTTTGACACTGTCCAACATTCCCTGAGTTTTTGCTGCTGAACATTTTGGAGCGAGGATTTGAAGGCAGTTTATTCTAGCAAACAGAAATAGATAATGTAACCGACTCTGGTTAGTCATTTTCATTCTACAAACTCAAAATATAGTAGCTAACACTGTAAAATGATTCATTCTATATTCTGCCTGCATCTCCGAAAGAATGTAACAAGGAAGTATTTCTTTTGTATATTGAAAATAATGTGGGCTAGACTTCGGACAATGACTGATAAATTTGTTAGGAATGCCTCTATTTTGCCAATGGAGGAGAGTCTCATGAAACGAAGAAATGATTGCAGAATTTCTGCTGTATTATTTTGAGCAATTTTTTTTAAAATGAAAAACAAAGTAATTTCCCCCTTGATCGATGCCTCACACAGTTGGATGCAGCTCTGTCCAGCACCCAGAAAATGGCCCATCTCTCACACAGCTATCAACGCGCAGCAAATTGATTTCCTTCCATTCCAACCGTGATCTCCGCTTCCAGCGATACGATTTCTCCTCGTTTTTATTAATTCAGTAGAGCAGTAAATGACCCATGCTTCAACAACCTTGCCATCTGCAATCAATTCGTTGCCCATTTTCTCCTTTCAACAGCCCGTTAGCAAGGTTGGTCGGAGACAACGATTCCTTATCTTCAATTAATAGCCATGGTTTCCTCATCTTCTATGGTTTTCCTTGATAACAATGATCACCTCTATGGCAATGGGACATACACAGCTGGATATCCACGCTTTTCAACATTGGTATATCTTGAAATTGGTTGATGGTTTGGGCAATAAGGATGATTGCTCAACATTCCGGCCACATATTTCACGAAATGGCACCTTTTCAAGAGACGAATTCAGTGCCTAGTAATGGCTGAGGTTGATTGAATTAGGTGGAAGAGAAATAGGATGCGACCTGTTGTGGCTCTTGTGGGTTCATGTGAATTCTCTCGTGATTCGTTCTAAATAGAAAAATCAACCACAAACATATCTTCCGAAGAAAATCGACATAATTATAAACAGAAATTATTTTGGTTGTGCAGGATAGCCAGGAAGCCAGGGAGGCTCCTGCATCAAGATGTCAACACCAAATGCCTGCTAAATAATATCCTATGGAGAGTGCTTAGATTGATAGTACCAACATTAGTTAAAATTTTATTTCAATGCAGCATGTACTCTAAACCTGTTCAAATTCTGCAGATTGTCTCCAAAAAATCCGATGTATGAGCAATAATGCAATGTTAATTGGGAGCACTGTCCGCAGGCATTTGAGACAACAGTTCGATCAAATCCTCACATTGTGCTGCAATAAGATGCACTCCTCTACTCTATACATATGCATAATCACCTAATACAATTGGGAAGAAAGATTGCTGAGGATTTAGGAATAATTTCTTATTTGTGGGATCAGACAGAAAACATGACATTGCTAAATTGCAGCAGAAGTTAAAGATTTCATCTGTAAGTGCTTCACTCATACAAGCTTCAAAGAAATTAATTATTCCAGTATTAACCAATAAAAATATGTGTACGATGGTTGAATTCTTCAATGGTTTTAAATAAGCAGAATGTTTTAATTCTTGACTATTCTTGGTTATGTCAACAGGATATAACCAAAGTGCGCGCAATTAGGATGGTTCCTAGTGCATATGTTGGAAATGATGGGTTCAAGTATTACGAATCGTTGCAGTCAGGTTTTCCATCGATTAAAAATAAGATTCATGGCATGTTGGGAAAAGGTGTGATGAAGCTTTGCAATAGACAGCACAATACTATGCCCAACTTGCAACTTCGTGTTGACAAAGATCATCTATTGGAAGCCATTTTGAGGACGGCGGGTTTACCAAATCTGAGATGGCTTCGCTGGATTCAAATTGAAGAGGTTAGAGATTTGATCCATCTCGGCGCTTGATAGAGCCCAGGATTTGGATCTACGCTGGTGATTATCACAATAGTCATCATCATCGACATAATCATCATCCATGTCATCATCATCACCATTGTCCTTGACATCATCATCATGATTATTGACATTTTCATCAGTTATTCATCATTACCTTTGGCATAAGAAATAACATCTACCCAAAATATGTGATTAGTGGAAAAGGGTCATGGAGGACACACACGATTTATGCATGACAAATAACAACTTATTTTTTAAGATGATCAACATCATCATTCTGATTGTACTCATCATCATTGTCATTGTCCTCATCACCATCATCACCATTCATTGCATTGCCATCATAATCATCGGCAATGTCGTCATTGCCATTATCCTCATCCTCATCATCATCATCATCATCATCATTGTCATCGTTCTCCTCATTATCAACAACATTATCGTCATCATCATAACCATCCTCAATATCATAATCATTATCCTCATTTTCATCTTCAACATCTGGGTGTAAAACTAGATGCAAAAGTGGATAAAAACATGGATGCAAAAAATGATGCAAACATGGATGCAACAAAAGTAGGCACAAAAGTGGGCGCATAATGGGGTGCACCATAAATGGATGCAAAAGGTGATGCAAAATTGGATGCAAAAGATGATGCAATCATGGAAGCAAAACATGATGAAAAAAGTGGCGCAAAAGTGGATACAACCATGGATGTAAAATTGGATACAAAATTGGATGCGAAAGTGGATGCAACAAAAGTAGATGCAAAACTAGTCGTAACACCCAACACAAAACCCAATGCAAAAGTGGATGCAAAAATGGATGCAAAAAGGGATGCAATAACTGATGTAAAATTGGATGCAAAAAAAGATGCAAACGTAGATGCAAAATTTGAAGCAAAAGTGGGTGTAAAAGTAAGCGCAAAAATGGGTATGAATTGGGACGTGAAAAAAGTGGATGCAAACGTGGATGCAATAGTAGATGCAAAAAAAGACGTAAACATGGATGCAAAAAGGGATGAAAGCGTGGGTGAAAAAGTGGATGAAAAAATGGATGCAAAAGTGGATGCAAAAATGGCTAAAACAAAACGAGATGCAAAACTAGACTCAAAACAGGATGTAAACTTTGATGCAAAACTTGGCGCACGAAGGGATGCAAAAAAAGAAGCAAAAGTGGATGCAAAAAAGGATGCAAAAGTGGATGAAAACAAGGGCATAAAAGTTGAGGCAAACATGGGCGTAAAAGGGGGCGCAACAAGAGTAGATGTACAAACTAGGCGCAAAATTAGGTGCAAAACTAGGCTCAAAACCTGGTGCATAACTAGGTGCAAAACCCAGTGCAAATTACACCACAATTTGCGCCAGATTTAGAAAAAGGACGCAAAAAATGCTTAAAATAGCACCAACCCGTGAAATTGCGCCATTTTGTCCAAAAAATGAAGAAAAATACACTGAAAGATAGTCTAGACACAAAAAACGATGCAAAAAGAGATGCTAAATCCAGTTTTGTTGTAGTGATGGATTACGATAATTATGATGGAGCAGATGGATATGATTTGATAAGTATAACACTATGTCATCCATTCTTCTGAGGTAGTATGCTCCTTGCTCATTATTATCGCAATTATATTGATGATGACTACGCCAATGACAATGATGTTGATTTATTGTATGATGACAATGACGATATCGATGTGGATTTCAATGATGAATATGCATGTGGTAGCACTTTTGGATCCTAATTGACTCTAATGGCACCTAAATTTCTGCAACGACATCTAAATGACCCTATTATCATTGAAATGACTGTAGCGACATATAAATGACCTTAACAATTACATGACATGAATCCTAATGGCGATGAGTGATTGAGAACACTAATGGAATATGAGTGACCATAATGACAATGACGACGATGATTTTGTTGATGATGTACTTAATGCTGACGATGATTATGATAATGAGGTGATGATCAAGATGATGTTGATGTACCATATGGCATTGATGATGATGATGACAACATTGATGTCCACGATGATGATGAATGTCATAATACTTTTGGATACTGACTGATCCTAATGGCACTTAAATGTTCATAATGACATATGAGAGACATACACTACAACAAAACCCTGTGATTAGTGTCTCTTTCTGCTTCCTTTTTTGCGTCTAGACCATCTTTCAATGTATTTTTCTTCATTTTTTGGACAAAATGGCACAAATTCACAGGTTGGTGCTATTTTGGGCGGTTTTTGCATCCTTTTTCTAAATCCAGCGCAAATAATGGCATAATTTGCATCGGTTTTTGCACCTTGTTATGTTCCAGGTTCTGCATCAGGTTTTGCGCCTAGTTTTGCACCTAGTTTTGTGCCTAGTTTGTACATATACTCTTGTTGTGCCCTTTTACGTCCATTTTTTCCTCCACTTTTACTCCCATGTTTTCATCCAGTTTTGCATTCTTTTTTACATCCTCTTTTGCATCCACTTCTGCTTCTTTTTTTGCATCTCGTTTTTCATCCACTCATTCCCCAAGTTTTGCATCAAATTTTACATCATGTTTCGAGTATAGTTTTGCATCTAGTTTTGTTTCACCCTCTTTCACCCTCTGGAAAAAACCATAAATCCACCACAGATCGATTATTAGTTGGAATATAGGGGTTGGTCAAATCTTGTGCCCTCAAGTAGCAAAGCTTTCATCCCATTTCATTGAGGCCATGTGACTTGGTGAATGGCGTTATCGTGGAACAAGAAGAGAGAGCGATCATCAAACAATAAAGAGTTTATTCAGTTTTACAATTGACAAGTGTTCATCATAAGAGAATGCTTTTGAAAAATATACGGAGTTCTTTTTCAAGAAGTTTGATTTCTTTCTTTATTTAAATGGTTTGTTTAACTTATAATGATGAGCAAAAATGCTCAACAAAGGAAATTGTGCCATCTAGAAGTTGAAATCGGAATCCCTGAAGCTTGCTTACTCCACTAAAGGATTCCTTCATAAAAATGCCATTACCCATGATATTTCAAGCCATGAGTGGGATCCTTTGCATGAGTCTTAGATGCTTCTATTCTTTTTCATATGTTAAACTATAACCTTGATGATGCATTTCAGTTAGTTGTTCATTCATTTATAAATGTTCAGAGCTATTTTAACTCTTGAGTTATGAAGCAGCTTATTCTTTATGGAGGTTGGTCATGTCTTTATCAATGTAATTCATGGATCCCATTTTTAAATTTGTAATCATTTGTGGGTTAGAGTTTCTAAGAAGTCGATGGGGTTGATTGAGGTATAAACTCTCTTAAACTATTTGCAAAAATTTGGCTGACTACCTTATTTAAAAGGTCAGGGGTTTTTGAATTGATGTAATAAAAATTTCGAGGAGAGTTTAATTTTTATATGGATATAATACATAAAGATCCATCCTAAACGTGGATATATCAAGTATTAAGAGACATCCAATTTTTTGAGGTGTTATTTTTTTAATGATATTTTATTTGGATTTATATTTTTATTTTATGAGTGAATATGGATTTTTTTCATTTTTTTTATTTGGTTTTCTTTATTTATTTTATGAGCTCACATAAAAAAAAGTAATTACTTTTTATTTTTGGTACATAACGTGAGTTCGTTACTTGTAATGTTACACATCTCCACCATACTAGGTTGTAAGTACCTCACTACTCTCGGTGCATATAACGTTAGTTCCTTATGTGTAACATTATGCATCTTCCCCATACTAGGTTGTAAGCACCTCGTTACTCTCGGTGCAAGAAGGTTAAGCGATACTCTTAATAATCTCTTCAATGGAAATGCTTCAATATTTTGGGCCCACATTGTGGAGGAATATTCTTGTTGAAGGTGGCTTGTGGTCACTTTTTATTACTGAATAATCTAACATGTAACAACATGGAGATGTTTACATGATTATACAATTCCACGTTCATGAACAAGAGGGGAGAAGGTTTCATGCAATTGAAAAAGAGTTCTACATAATGAATTCCACCCATAATTAAGAGGAGGGAAACTTTGATCTTGTCATTGCACACGGTTGCTTGTTTACTTAATCCTAATTTGTATGTGGAGAGTCTAGGGAGAGTGCCTCATGTTGATGAATGGGAGCAGAGGGGTTCACAATTGGAATTTCATAAATGTTCACAGATGATGAGGGTGAGGGTACAATACTTGGTAGTGGTTTCTTTCATTTGTAGAACATAATGGCTCCTTCAATAGAATGGATTTGAAGGTTGGCCTACCAAGGTCCATAAAGAGAATGCATTGTGATGAATTTTCATAGTTTTATCAGCTTGTTGTTCCAGTACTATCTTAGATTGTCAGTGCCTCTTTGGATGAGTTGTTTGCAAAGGAAGGTTTGCTAACCATATCCCATGAGAACTTGATTTCATGTTGGAGGATGCATCATGATGGAGCTTTGGAGTTTTTCTATCGTGTTATTCCACAAATATCTTAGATTGATGGTTCTTTGGTTGACAGTAACTAGTCCATTTAGAAACTCTTCCTAAAAAACATAGAAGTTAGTTGTAGTTCATAATGTCTTATCTCTAGAGTATTGGAAGGCATTGGAGCATATGAAGGGACCAAAAACATCAGTGAGATGTCAATATAGAGATGGTTTTATAGATGATGAGGGGGATATAGAAGTATAGTAAGGATTTGCAAAATGGATTAGTTGCGGTGCCCTTTAACATAGTCGAGGAGGTAGAGAGTTTGATAGTGTTGGTGATAGTGGTGTGTCTAATGATATTGAAGAAAAATAAGAGCACAGGGAATTATAAAACCAAGCACACACTTTTTATAGTACTTCAACATGGCATGTGGCTCCCCATTTTAATAAATATGTGTAGGGATAGTAGGGTTGACTTGTGGTTTGTACTATGTGGTTCCTCGTGAGAAGAGCTGTTGGAGCGCACCTTATGGAAAAATAGGAGTTCAGCTTTGTTCCTTCATTCCCCAAGTAAAGGTTAATCAGAAATATTTGTCTTAGAATGCTAACGAGTGTCTTGATATCAACTCTTAGACTATACAAATATAGCATTCAAGTGCATAGTTGTAAGGAATCTGGCTTCTTAATGACAGCTTGACCAAAACTGACCCAAAAATAAGAAGAAGAAGTGAAAAAACAATGCACTTCACCCAACGGGCTAATTACTCAGGGTCACGCAATTTACTCAGCAATTGAAGAATGAAACGGTGCAAAAATGGCTTGCAACTGTGAATGCTTTCATTAATCGAAAAGTAATTAGATGATTAATTACAATGTAATATAATGGCTAAATAGCCACATGCAATTCGAATCCACATGAGGAAATTCAAATTGATTAGACTCTACTTGACTATAGGTAACTAAGACCTTGTCTAAATCATTAACAGAGGACTCAGTAGTTAACTAACCTTGTCTAAATCATTATCGGAGTTCATCAGAGTTCTAAAACACAACTCAAGTGTCTAATTCAGTGTTAACTAAGGCTAACTGACTGTGGTAGGTGAGGAATGCGCCTTTCCTGCATGCAACCATGCAAACCTAGCGCTAATTGAATGTAGAGGACTAGAACTGAATGTAACTGACTCCTAACTTAGCTTGACTATTCGCTAACTAAAATCAACTACTGAAAGTTGGTGTCGGCACTCCAAGTGGCTCCTAAATTGTAGGAATTGATCTAGGAGGTGTTAAACTAGCAGCAACAAGGAAGGTCTTCCTGCATGCATGTGTTCTTGCATGCAGAAGACTTAAGATAGGAAACCAGTTGTATTTAATTTACTTTTCCTAAGTTTACTTTGGAAAATAAATTAAAGTGATCTAAATTAACTTTAGTGAACCACTAGTTATAGTGAAAGTGAAATTAGGGTTTTTGCTTAACCACTAGTTAAAGTGAAAGTGAAATTAGGGTTTTCGCTTCACCTAAAGTTATAAAAGAGAGATCAATTGGTGGAGAGAACACACACTTGTATTCCGATAGAGATAGGATACAAACAAGGAGAGAAAGTCAGAGAGAGGATTTAGCCGAGAAGATGAAGGAGCAAGCAGCAGGATCATCGAGCTTCGTACAGTTGGGTCGTACACTCACACAGGAGGGTGTTGAGGTTTAGCTGGGATTTGCCCATTGATTCTGTTGGGTACTGCATTCGCCAGGTTTGGGTGAATTTGTAGTGATTGTAAAAGTTCCATATTTTCTCATAATAAAATCTATATTTGACTGTTGAACCGGTTTTCCCATCTTGGGTTTTTCCGAGGGTTTCCATACCCAAAATAATAGTGTCAATATCATGATATGATGTTGTGATTTATTTCTCAGTTTTATATTCCGTTGCATACTATAAAAGATATTCATGTGTGGTTATCAGTTGATATTTTGCATCAACTGTTTATCCCTAGTTGAATATTAAAGGAAAATTTATAGGAGGCTCCTAAACTGATGCATGTAAGTGCCATCAGTGGCAGTAGGCCTCAATTAGTGTTGCCCACACTTTAGTAACTAGAACATGTGCACCAATTAGGCCAAGTGGACCCAACGGTGCTAGTGACTAAAAATAGACTGGATGGACTCCCAATTTAGACATGACTCCTTATTTAGACATATGACCAAATTGGACAAGGGAGGATTAATAATCCTAACAAAATTCTATAAAAAAATTTCTACAAAAATCTCATTTTCAAGCTCACAAAGATTTTTTGGGTCGTTATTGCATTTTATTCAAAATCTCTACTAAATATGAATGAATCATTTCATCTGCCTAATGCTTAATGACCAAAATCGTCCTTCTTTGTTTGCCCATTTTTCATACAGGTGATTATCCTATGAATCCATTCCCTAATTTGTCACTGTGTTCTATCAATCCACTCACCAGTTTGTACTGTGTTCTACTGTTTTTTGTTATAGCAAGCAATGGAATGAAACTCAGTTTTCATGCCATGTTATTTTTGGTCGAGGAATCATTGTATAACATTTTGGTTGACTGAATTGCCAGCACAGTTTTGGACTTTGAAAACCTTACTTTTCTTTTAAATTCTATCTGAAGCCTTTTTCGTCTCATATATATTGGTACTTCTTCTTGGTTGTGTATATTTAAAAATTTAAAGGATCTAACATGTAAAATAATTTTAAGCAGTGTAGTTTAGAGGCAGGAAGTTTAGCTATTGTATTCCATTTTCCTTGGAGATGTGTAAAATCACTACACGTGGTGATTGTGCTATGGATGAAGTGTGTTTCATGATTGTGATTATCTTATTGAAGATGGATGGATTTCTTTGTTATGTTCCATTCACTTTTGTTTCATTTTCACCTCTTGTATTTATTTATTTGTTACTTGTGATATGGCAAATCAAAGGTGAGATCAGAAAGCCGATAATATATTGTGCGTTGCTTGGTTTGCTTCAAGATAAGTATTTAGCAGTGAAAGCATTTTTATCTTTATGCCATTGTGTGAAATATGGAAATTTTCGGCCATTCTCATACAAAATGTCATCTTTTTATTGTGGAGGCTTGTACTCTTTGACATTTTGTTAATTTACAAAGTAGCATTTCTTTTGCTCTAGATTATCTACTTTCATTTTGTTTGCTGATAAAATGTATACCACTTGAACCAATTTGATTCAAATGGAAATGGCTAACTTGATTCATATCGTTTTCTTCCATTTTATAACTTGTGAATTTTAGGTGCTTCAACTTGCATCTTGCAGATCTTTGTGTTCTCTCATGGAGGATGTTGAGTTTTACGATGAAGACTTTGTGGAGGATGTACCAACATTCTTGGACATGTGCTTTCAGACTATGTAGAATGTGCAAGAGTTTGACTGAGGTTAGAATTCCCATTGCTTTTGTTTTAACTTCTAATTGTCAAATAGGCATTTTAATAGTTTTTCTTCATTTTAATCATTAATAGATAAGAGAGCACACAAAGTAGCTTTTACCATATATATATATATATTCCATTTTGAGGAATGGAACCGCAGTAGCTCATATATGATATGAATAATGATGTATATGTGATCCATATGTTGGGTTAATTTAAGCTTGGTATGCATCTCTGTATGGATTATGTGGGGAAGACTGTTTTAAAACTTTAAATAAAATGGCTCTTTAAGATGAAGGAAAAAGTGGCTTACATTTTGTGATAAAAGAAACGTTTCAATTATATAACATATTAGGAAAAAGAAAATAAATAAATCCCTTGTCCTCTCTTTTCTTAATGGCATGAATTACAACAATAGTTAACTTCGTAATGGCCTGAATTACAACAATGGATGACTTTGGATTGTATTTGAAGAAAATAGGAATTATCTTGTTACCTACAGAACCAGGATAGGAATTTTTGTCACTAAACTGATGTTATAGTATTTACAGGAAAGGTATTTTAGGAGAATGTTGCTTAAAAGTAATTTTCCAAAACTATCATTAAAATTTAAAAGAATACCAAAACTAAAGATGATAGAGAGAATCAAGGGTATCAATCATCTAATTATTATTTTGTGAGGGTTGGAGAATTAAGAAGTGGTCACTGAAAGATATAATTGTATATAAACATGTTGGTTGAATTGTGTGACAAGTGCTTATATGGACAATGGGCAATAGGATAATGCTAATTTTTTCCATGCCTTTGCTTGACTTTCTTTATGATAAAATTTTCAATATTTCTAGAATCTCTATCCTAAATTTCCCAAGCATGTGATTTAAGCTTCATCTTGTCACTGTTGTGATGAATAGGCCAAAACCTAAGGAATATAATTTTCTTTATAGAGACTATATGAATGCATACAATGTTCCAGTTTCATAATTTCATTGTAAATCTCAAAATCCCAATTTTTTGAATCATAATAATTAATAAATCAATCCTTGTTCAATGGCTCAAACCCTTGGCGTCTCTTCTTCCAACAGACACCTGCATGTGAGCAGTTGCATGCTTGTGCTCCTGGCGATTATGTCGGTAACGTTGAATGCTTGCAATCTTTGTCACCTCAACGTTTCTCCTGTGTGTGATAGCCTGCGACTACACTTTGTCTTCCAAGCATCTTCTTCGTAATGTTTTTTATTTCCTTCTATTGAAACGTTCTTATCTCTACCCTTGCCTAATTTTCCATGTTCGGAGTGTGTATGTCTTCGAATGATCACCGTTTGGTTCCCATGTATTTTAATACAAAGGTCTACCCCATTATTACATGTCGAGCATTATTTTTTTTGTACAACAACTCACTATTTTATTCCATCCATTATCTCTTGCATTCATTGATTCATTGTCTTTGTTTGCTAGACACATGCCACGTTTGTCAGCTTTTTGATTGCCTACAGATCTTCTTTGTTTAGTGGTCATGTGCGTGTCACTTATCATGAAACTAATAATAAGACGACCATTCAATATTTCACTTTTTTTTCACTTCACAAATATTTAGTATCTTATACAAATATTTAGTATCTTGCACGATAATAATCTATGAAACTCTCAATTTTATACAAAGTACTTGTTGTTTCACATGATAGTTATATTTCCTTTTATTTTGGCTTGAAATTCTTCATTACTTATATGACATATATGCATCAAAACTTTGATACCAACATATTAACATTTGAACTCCCTTTAACCATACTATGCACATGTTAATCGAGGATAATACCAGTTTACTTCACAGTTATGAAGGAGACTCATAAATGCTCCATATGAAATGAACTTTCTTCCCCTTTTAAAAGGATTAAGCTTATGGAAGGAGATGGAGACATAGTGCCTGGGAAAAAGAAGGGGAACAATAAATTCAACAATAGAGAAACATAAGCCAAGGTGGGTTAAGGGAAAGGGGAAGACTTTATAATTGTATTTTTTTAAAGGGGATTATGAGGTATGTTAAAGGAAAATAAACGTGAAATGGGCATGAACATGGATAAGGGAGTAAAAGGGAATAAAGAGTTTCATGAAGGAAGATAGAAAAGGGGAACTTTGTATATAAATGTTTGTACATAAATAATTGTAAGATGGGTAAGAGTTATTTATATTATACAAGGAGGAAACATATTATTTTTTTTAGTAATGGAGGTTAAAGACATTTCTGGAAAATGAAGCATCTAAGGGGACTTTTTGACTATTTGAACTTAGGAGAAATGGCTATACTGATAGATGGAGTTGACAATTTATTGGTGACTCGAATTTTGATGGGTTTTAACTGTCGTGACACATGATGACACATAAGACGAACTTGAAAAGGTTTATGGATTTCATATCCTACTTGATCATATATTGTAAACTTATACAATCTATCATCCTTTTCCGACCATTAGATACTCAAAATTGTGTATTGATCATTTTTACCATTATAGAGGACTCTGTAAGTTAGGTTTGCAAATTCTTAAAGGGTGCTAGCTCAATGGAAGAGTGCATGCCTTATAAGCAGGAGGTTGGTGGTTTGATTCCTCCGTGGCCTAATGATATTATAATATCGGTTAAAAACAACTAAATTAGTAACCAAAAAATAAGAGATAAGTGACCAAACAAAATGACCAAAATTCGTATATAAAATTACTAAAATGACTAAATTAGTGACCAAAAAATGAGAGATGCGAAACTAGGCATTAAAAACGATGCAACATTTGGCGCTAATGATAAAGCCAAACATGGCATTGATATGGTAGCAAAATAAGATGCAAAACTAGGCATTAAAAATGATGCAACACGTGGCGCTAATGATGAAGCCAAACATGGCGTTGATATGGTAGAAAAATAAGGCGTTACTTTGGATGCAAAACATTTTGCTACATAGGAAGCAAAATATGGTGCAACAATAGAAAAATATTTGGCGTCATTTTGGTAGCAAAACATGATGCAAAAAAGAAAGAAAAAATTGGTGCAAATTTGGAAGCGAAAATTGACACATATTTGGAAGTAAAACATGGTGCAAAATGGGATGCTAAAGTGGTAGCAAAAATGGATGCAATATTCGATGCTAATTTGGATGCTAACATGGTGCTATTAAGGATGCAAATATGGCTCTAACGAGGATGTCATTTAAGAAGCAAAAGCGGGCACTCGCTAGGAAGCAAAATAGGACGTTATTTAGGAAGCAAACCTCGACGTTGTTTAGGAAGCAAAGTTGGGCGCTATTCTGGAAGCAAAAAAATAGACGCTATTTTGGATGTCATAAAGGATGCTATCTATGAAGCAAAAAAAGAGATTTTTTGAGATGCTTTAAGTTTTGTCCATGACGCATCCCATTTAGCATCTAGTTTGACCACTAAATGTAAAAAAAATTACACTAAAAAAGGATGGTAAATGGGACGCTAATTCCACGATTTGTTGTAGTGATTAATTAATGGATAAGTTAACATGATTATATTAATTTTTAGTAACTTCGTTGATGAATCATTGTTATATATATATATGAGTTTGTTGACTTGTTCATTATAGTTTGGATTTAAATAAACTAATTGGATTATTGAATAATATACATATAATATGGCATTATCATAATAAAATATAGTATATCCGGGAATATCTTATTTGACTAATGTATGAGAAGATAATGTAAATAAAAGGATAAATATGATTGTATAAATTTTAGAAAGGACTCGTCATAGTTTCATTTAAGATAGTAGCATGACAAATGAGACTTTGCAGCCATGTTTATTAATATTTTATTTATTTAAATCATTTTGTTATTTTTTTGAGAAAATAAACATATTGAGTGTGAATATTATTATATTGGAATTTATTGATGGATAAGGAGGAGGATGAAGAATTTTGGGTTATAAATAGGAGACTTGAGGTTGGAGGAGAGGAGGTTGTTTTCTTGAAGATATTTTTGTGAGAGTTTTGGAAGGGATTGAAGAATTTGGGATATTATGGGAGTGAGAAGTTTAGAAGAGTAGGAAGAGTTTGAGAACTCTTGGAAAAATTGATACATAGCTTACTCATGCATCATTGTTCTGTTCTCTGGGGGTCTCGTGCATCACTGTTATGTTCTGTTAACATAGTACTCGATAATTGAGTTGCATTGAGCATAGATATTTTAATTGATAGGTAATTATTAAAACATGTTACCCTATGATCCTAGTTCATGCACATGATAAAGGTTTTTTTAGGCCACTCGTATAGGTAAATCAATATTGCATCATGCTTTATTCAATGGTGCATCTAAAAGCCTCCTGAAGAATTCTGCACAAGCCCCCTTTGTCTTCTTGATAGCCTTTTTGAATTCTTCGGCTATGTTTATGGCAAACTCTAGTAGATCATAGACTTCCCTCAGAGCTTGTTGATCTTTTGATGGTAGATCTACAGGGGTTTCTTCATTCGCTTCTAATCTCGCCATCCTTCCTATCATGACTTCTAAGATGTCCTACGATCTGTCTACAAAATATGAAGAGGTTTCCAAAATCTCTTCCAGCTGATTGTCTACCTGCAAGATCTTGCACCTTTCTTCCTCTATGGCTACTTGCAGCAGGTGCATCTTGCTCCTTTGTGCTAGAACATGCTCCTTGAAAGGATGAAGATTGACTTGCTATTCCCTGGCCTCTTCTAGAGCTGCTGTTAAAGAGGCAACCTGTTCTTTAAGCTCTGCAATCTGCCCCTGAGATTGCCTCTCAGATTCCTCCAAGGTAGCTTTCTGTAACCCCAACTCTCCTATCTTTCCTAGCAGCTGCTCATTTTCTGTCCTCAACCCTTGACATTCCTACTGCAATTTCTCCATACTTCCTTAGGCAGCCTCCAGAGATCTCTTCTCGACTTGGAGGAACTGGAGCTCAGCTTTTGAAGACTTTATTTCATGTTGTATGTCTTCAAACTTTCTTTTCAATCTACCACTTTCCTCTCTCTCTCTTCTCAGGGTGTCCTTTAGCTGGGTAGCAGACTTCTTTGACTGTTCAAGATCAGTCAATATCCGATCTACATTGTCCTTAGAAGCATGGATCAATGCAGCCCCAGATCTGATGGTGAATCTGGGGTCCTTGTATGTCCCATATACTACGGTTGTATCATTTATCATTCTACCCGACCGCCCCCCAGTTTCGACCTTTCTCTCGGTCCTCTTCACTATTATTTTCCTTTCCCTATCATAAAAAATAGTGTTGAAATCCGGTACCTCCTCCCCTTTATTTTGCTCGAAAGGGATTAGCCTCAGGGTAGGGACCATAGCCTGTCCTATTGTGCTTCCAGCAGCTACCTGAATATCAGGATTACCCAAGTCCTGAGCCTGAATTTCTACACGATCGGAAGCTGATTGCTCTGTCACTGCCCCTGTCAGTTTTAGTCTTTCTACTTCCTGCTTCCTCAATTCCTCATCCATCTTTCTTTTCTTTTTCTCCTCTTCACTCTGGGCAGCTTCTTTTGCCTTTCTAGCTACTTCTTGTTCAGCTCTTCTCTTTTCTTCCTCCTCACCTTTGAGCCAACTTTTCGCTTCCTGTGCTAGTTTCCTAGCATCTTCATCTCTTTTTCTAGCCTCTTCCTCCTCTACCTTTTCCTGCTCATCCTGTCCTTTCCCGCCTTTGGTGGTGATTTTCTTTTTAAATCTTCTTCTTAAGGCCATTATATTTTCTGCACTGTGGAAAATGGATTCATCGCTATCCCAGTGGCTTGTGTATTCAAAATGTACATTTTCCTCCTTGCATTGCTCTACCACTTTATTCCGGGAATCGTTCCTGTCGAAATTTATTTCCCCAAAATGGAATTTCCCCAATTCCTCCACAAATGCATCAGCTTTCTTCACTCTGTGAACTTAGATCTTCCCAACCTGAATGGTAAGGGAGGATAAGCTGTTTTCTTATGTTCAAATAAAAAGCTCCCTATGCCATCTAAGAAGACTTGCCTAACTGCCTCTTTGTGGACTACATAGTCAGTGGCATATTTTGGCAGTAGTGAGGGTGCTCTGGAGCATCCATACATTCTGAAATACAATCCATCCTCCGTTAAGTAGTAGTCTGCATATTCTTCAATCACCTACAATGCTTTCTCCGAAATGCAGTTGCACTCTTTTAAGAAGATCAATGTATATAATGGCATGATGAAGTGCTCACACACTTCCCTATAGTGACTGTGGTATTTGTGTGCCCACAGTGGCTTGTAAGCTGAGTATACTGGTGTTCTCTCTCGGTCCCAGATACACCTCAGGTTTGGGAAGGGTTGGTTGCATAGTATGCAATCAATTAGTATAGAGCTCATGTAGAACTCTGATTTCTTCTGGGACACTCCTCCTAATGCTGAAGAAATGCAAGCTAAGAGGCTGTTGGACACAATGTTTTCCCAGTTGAACACTATCCCCTGTGTTGCAACATAGAAGATGATAGGCACCCACTCTAACTTGAAGCTTTTACCGTGGGCCCTCTCGAAAATCCTGTTCAGCATCAGGGCAATGAACTTGTAAGGGGTTCTTAGAGTGGCAATATCATACTCCCCGGATGGCCTAGTTCTAAAGTTCTTGCTAGGCACCAGCATTCTCTTCAGTGTCTCGACTAGGTCCAGCTTAATGGTCTTTAGCTGGTCTTCAGTCAAGTACACTTGTGCTTCCGGTAAGTGGTAGGCCAGTGATACATACCCACGGCTATAAGCAGCATAACCTTGTTTGTCAACATTTGTCAAAATCATGGTGGTTACATCTGCCCTAGGCAGAATCCATCCAATCACCTCTGAGCACGGGAAAAGCTCAAGTCTAGTAGCAACTCTCATCAATGCAGATCTCTCTATATTTGCATATATGGTTTCCTCTTCAAAACGTATGTCAGGTACCTCCCGGTCTGTTATTAATCTGTAGACTTCCCCCCATTTATATTCGGGTTCCATACCAACTATGCATTTGGTATCCTCGTAAGTGTACTCAACTCTGGTGACAATTTCAACCTTGGGTTCCTCCTCTACTACGGGAGCCTTCTTCTTATGTCGTTTAGACATCTCGGATTCTGAGGAATTTCCCTGTCATACACAGAAATTGCTTTAGGTTCTGTTGGGCCATTCCTAGATAACATTCAAAAATGGAGACAAACTGTATGAGCATTTTACCTTGTCCATGCTAAACATGATTGCAGCTATGAAAATAAACAAACAATATTCAAAATCCAAATTTTCCCGCACAAAAACAATCTGTCAAAAGGCTAAAACCAGCACGCGACCAACATTTGCAGAATCAACTTAGAATATCATGGCCTATCTCAATGAAGAAAAATTTCCTTCTCGGCGCTACGAACTAAATCGTTACCCGGAAAGTAAGATGCCTAATCCCATGTGAAGGATACTGCATTGTGGCAGTGCACGCAACTCACTATGTTTTCAAATTTTAACAATCTCATCCCAAGGGGTGTAACCTTCACATTGCGACCTTGGTTCCCAAAAACTAGGGCGACCATACTATGGAACCAACCTCGGCATCTCTGAAGTAAAAAACGCTCTCCCCGGACGGCCACACGCAGACTGGAGGATACTGGTGCGGACAGCGTAATGACCATCTGCACTAGTTTCCCTAGCAGTCGAGTGTGGGTTGCAAACCCATAACGGCCACAAATGTAACCATCAAGCAAAACCGCAAAAAACCCCACCAGGCCGCCTGACCATTTACCTAGATTATATATACATGCCGAAATGGAAACCTAGGTAACCACTAACCGCTGAGAGAGGAGCTAACCGAGGGCAACAGAATCAGTTTGACCATTCGAATGGAAAGTTAAAACGGGCATAAGGGCCTACCTGGTAATGTACTATGTGATTGGTTGAGAAAAAACCCGCAAACCTCCACAGTGGAGCCACCTAGGAGCAAGGTACTGACAACAAGTACATTGGTATGCGTAAGCGATAACGACAGCGCGGAAAAAAGACAACAATAAAATAATAAATTCCAAACCCAAAATATATACGCCCCAGTCAACAAAAAATCGGCGGGAAAAAATAAGATCATCGGGCGGCAAAACAACTGCAGGGTCGACGATCCTGTCAGTATCGCCTTCGCAACGGCGGATGATGAAACAACTAGGAGACCCGCAATGGCATCGGAAAGAGAAACAAATAGACCTCACATCGGAGCTCACCAAACTAAGGCCTTGGACCAATAGTTGGTTGAAGAGCCGCAACGGCAAAACCATAAAAGAAACCGAGTTCCGCAGACCAGCAAAAAATCGAAGTAAAAAACAAACATGACTTCGGTAAAAATGAAAAATCGGCCAAGCGGAAAACAAGCTACAACAGAAGGACAGTGCTTTCCAAAGCTGCAGTGGCGAAAGATGAAAGCCTAAGGATGATGACCTTAATGACTAATTCTAAGAAGGTCGAGCCTTTTACATAAAAGAACCTCATGTTATGACATTTATTACAATTCCCTCGAAAGGGTGTGAACATCCAAAAGAGGCCACAACTGGCCTTGATGAAACCAATGAAATTCCGAGCACTGAGTAAGAACAAGTGATTTGTTCTGATCCTTGGTGGCTCACTTGAAAAGTCCCCTAAGTGAAACTTAGTGGACAACACATCCACAGACAACTCTTTAAAACCTTCTCATTCCCGTAAAATTCCTTTGTTAAAACTAGATGTAAATTTTGAGTGGCTTATAAATGATGGGGAATTGAATGTAGAGAAACTTGACAATTGGATCAAGCAAATAGAGGTTTATTGTAGGGTGCAACAAATCAAAGATGATGTGACAAAGATTCAGTTGGTTTTTTTGCGCATGAGTGGCTCAACCTTGATGTGGTGGGAGAGTCAGACTCAAGCATATCTGGCACATAATGGTAAGATCATTTCCTTCCGAGGTGAGTTCATTGTTGTGATAAGAAAACAGTTTTATTCCTTAGCATACAGTCAGATGGTGATAGAATGGCTACATCTAAAGCAGACAAAGGGGCAAAATGTGGAATTTTACACACAAGAGTTCAAGAAGAGGGCACTTGCATTGGGGATTCCATTGTACGCTAGAGAGTCTCTTCTGAAGTATATCAGTGGTTTGCATTCTTATTTGAGACATGCCATTTTGATGTTTAACCCTTCTAACATTGATGAAGTTTCAGTTCAAGCCACACATTTGGAGGCTAGTAAGGGAAAGTATGGTATGGATGATGCATTTGCAGAACCACGATCAAAGAAGACAATTACAATGAAGGAAGAGAGGCCTACATGTTCTCATTGTGGGAAAGGATATAAAGAATAACAATGTTTGAGATTGCATCCAAAATTGCTACCAGAGAATTTCAAGAGAAAGAAGAAGACTACTGTGATAGTGAGCAAGACATAGGATCTGATTCAAGTGATGAAACAATGATTACATTTGTGGGTGTCAGAGGTATGCCAATTGTTAGTTCCAGCTCTTTCATTCAATCTCCTAAGTTAGACAATGGTATTGAAGATGAGAGAATAATTGAATTAGAACAAGAAGTACCAAATTCACTTCTAGATTGTGTTCTAGAACTTCATCATGAATTGGTAAAACCATTTGGTAAAAGCATTCAACATATGAAGAAGACTTTCGATTCATTTCCTTTAGCACCATTGTATGTCATTTTATTGTTCCCTAGTTGTTTTTGGTTAAAATTCATGACCATGAATGTAGAAGATGATAGGAGCAAGAGAATGAGTACTGATGTCAACAATATGATTACAGTTTTTATCATGTTTGGACAATTTGTGGTGATGTAGCAGTTTTTCATGCTCTAGACAAGATGGATGGATTCAGGCCAAGTGGGGAGGTCATGCTCTCACTTGAATGATGTTTAAATACTTTTGAAGGTCTAAAATCCTCTCAGTGGGGAGGATTGATCCAGGAGGATCCAAGAAAGTTAAAAAATCAAAGTGTTTAATTGCTAAAAAGAAAAGGAACATTGCATAGATCTCCTTAAGTCGATTCCAACGACATGTCAAATGGAAGTCGTATGCAAAAGTTATTGTATTTTGAAGTTTTTCCACAACATACAAAAATTTGGCAGGAAGTGCCATGTGGCATTCCCACAAGTTTCCACGTCGCAGGCCGTATAGCTAGTTGACATATGAGTTGATGACATGGTGGTATGAATATACAATCAGCCGATGACGAGCTAGTTGAGAGATGAGTTGATGACATGGCAATATGAATATACTATTAGTTGATGATGTGGCGAGGATGTGGTGATGACGAGCTAGTTGAGAGATGAGTTGATGACATGGCAATATGAATATACTATCAGTTGATGATGTGGCGAAGATGTGGTGATTACATGAATCTTGAACTTCATCATGAATTGGTAAAACCATTTGGTGAAGGCATTCAACATATGAAGAAGACTTTCGATTCATTTCCTTTAGCACCATTGTATGTCATTTTATTGTTCGCTAGTTGTTTCTGGTTAAAAGTCATGACCATGAATGTAGAAGATGATAGGAGCAAGAGAATGAGTACTGATGTCAACAATATGATTACAGTTTTTATCATGTTTGGACAATTTGTGGTGACGTAGCAGGTTTTCATGCTCTAGACAAGATGGATGGATTTAGGCCAAGTGGGGAGGTCATGCTCTCACTTGAATGATGTTTAATTACTTTTGAAGGTCTAAAATCCTCTCAGTGGGGAGGATTGATCCAGGAGGATCCAAGAATGTTAAAAAAACAGAGTGTTTAATTGCTAAAAAGAAAAGGAACATTACATAGATCTCGTCGAGTCGATTCCAACGACACGTCAAATGGAAGCCGTATGCAAAAGTTATTGTATTTTGAAGTTTTACCACAACATACAAAAATTTGGCAGGAAGTGCCACGTGCCATTCCCACAAGTATCCATGTCACAGGCCATTTAGCTAGTTGATATATGAGTTGATGACATGGCGGTATGAATATACAATCAGACCATGATGAGGTAGTTGAGAGATGAGTTGATGACATGGCAATATGAATATACTATTAGTTGAGGATGTGGTGATGACAAGCTAGTGAGTTGATGGCATGGCAATATGAATATTCTATTAGTTGAAGATGTGGTGAGGATGTGGTGATGACATGGCTAGAAGGAAACCAATTAAAAGGCACCATGTGGCCCAATGAGTGACATGGCAATATGAATATACTATTAGTTGATGATGTGGCAAGGATGTGGTGATGACGAGCTAGTTGAGAGATGAGTTGATGACATGGCAATATGAATATACTATTAGTTGATGATGTGGCAAGGATCACCAGTTAATGATGTGGTGATGACATGGCTAGAAGGAAACCAATTAAAAGGCACCATGTGGCCCAATGAGTGACATGGCAATATGAATATACTATTAGTTGATGATGTGGAGAGGATGTGGTGATGACGAGCTAGTTGAGAGATGAGTTGATGATGTGGAGAGGATGTGGTGATGACGAGCTAATTGAGAGATGAGTTGATGACATGGCAATATGAATATACTATTAGTTGATGATGTGGATGATGTGGTGAGGATGTGGCGATGAAATGGCTAGAAGGAAACCAATTAAAAGGCTAGCGAGGATGTGGTGATGACATGGCTAGAAGGAAACCAATTAAAAGGCACCGTGTGGCCTAATGAGTGACATGGAAATATGAATATACTATTAGCTAATGATGTGGAGAGGATGTGGTGATGACGAGCTAGTTGAGAGATGAGTTGATGATGTGGCAAGGATGTGGTGATGACGAGCTAGTTGAGAGATGAGTTGATGACATGGCAATATGAATATACTATTAGTTGATGATGTGGATGATGTGGCAAGGATGTGGTGATGAAATGGCTAGAAGGAAACCAATTAAAAGGAACCATGTGGCCCAATGAGTGGTTGCCACATGACACCCCTTTGGATGTTAAACGAAGCTAAGTTTACCAAAGTAAACTTCTCAGGTATTGAACCCATGGCCTCCTTCATGGGAATCCTTTAGCTTACCAACTGTGCCACAAGCCATTCATTAAAAGGCATGTGAGTGAAACTTTATTTAATTGTCATTTCTTATGTAATGAATTGACAACTGCGCCAAAGTTAACAAAAGTTCCACCAAATATAGTGATCCCTCCATAGGCAGTTACAACTAACTAACACTATCTGAAATAATCAAGATTTGAAGAATCTTATGATTTTGATTTTGGATATTGGTGGGATTTGTTTTAGCTGAAACGTGTTTATCACACAGTTGGCATGAATTATAGTTGGAGGTGGTTCAAAACAACATAGTTTATTTTATGCCCAAAATAAGGCATGCCACCATGGATTCCACCCAATGAATCTCCATACGATTTTGGATATGGCCATTATTATATTTTTTTTCCTTCTTTTCCACCATGGATTCCACCCAATGAATCTCCATACGATTTTGGATATGGCCATTATTATATTTTTTTTCCTTCTTTTCCAAAAAGGTATTACGTGGTTATTTAACCATATTTTTTTATCTTTCAAATTTGGGGATCAAATATTTTAAATTTGGGTAGAAATTATGAACACTTTGGTATTTAAACTAAGGTGTTTGTCAATGTAAAAGGTTCAAGAAGATCATTATTGAGAACTATTGGAGAGTTTGTGGAAGGTTTAAGAGAGTCATTGAAGTTATATAAGCTCATTGGGAGTTATTGTTGTTAGGATAGCTTCATGGAGAGGACGCAGGAAGGTCTTGCTTGTGCTTTGTTGCCCCATGTTGTCTAAGCCTATCTCGTGATGTGAGAGGCCCCATGTTGTGTAAGTCTACCTCGTGATGTGAGAGACCATTGCTCTTTGTAAATGAGGTATTTAACCTTGATTGAAAGATCTAAAGAATCTGTTGGACGAATTTTTGGACCTGAAGACGTAGCCCTAAATGGATGAACTATGCTATCAACATTCTTAAGTTTTGGTAATGTTATGATCTTTTCTTCATAAATGAATGAATTATATAAATAATTTCTGACCTTCAAGAATTTAATTAAAAAATACCACATAACATTGCAAGTTTAATGGACCATCAACAAAATCTTGGAAAAATGAGATTCATTCATACAGGCTAATGATTGAATGGTAGCTTTGAAGGACATCTCGGATCATGGAATCCATCCATCTTTGATTTCTCTCCTTTCTACACCATTGCAGGTATATTGATTGAAGGACGTGTTCAGGGATTGGAGAGGCCCCTCAATATATTGAACATAGTTGGCCCTTATATCAACAGAAAGATTTTTTGGGACAGGGTTGTGGGTTCTGGTATTTTGGCTGATCCCTCCCTTATTGTTGCGGGTGATCTGAACTTAACCCTGTATTTCTATGAAGTGTGGGGTTCCAAAGTGGTATGTGATCCAATGGCTCCATATTTCAATGACATTTTTTTAGAAGACATGATCATTTGATGTTACTGCCACTGCCATGACTCCTACTTGGTCCAACAGTCGCTCTGGCAGCGTAAGTATTACCAAACGACTTGACCGATTTTTGATGCCAGAGAAATTGAGTTCGGTGGTTGGGAGATACAGAACTTCCACCATTCCAATGGGTGTATCAGGCCACAAATCCATTGCACTTTAGTTGGATTATGCATCAAGGTTTACAGGTTACCTTTTCAAATTCAACCGTACTTGGTTGGATGAGCCTGAGTTCTGCTCTTTCGTGAAATCTAGTTGGTTATTCTTTCCTGAGCAGACTAGTTTGTCTCCAATTCAGCACCTGATTAAGAAAGTTGAGGGTGTTGAGAGCAGAAGTGATGAAATGGGACAAAGCTAACAAGAAAGCGGATTTAAGGGAGTTGGTTGACACTGGAAATAAGATTGTTGAACTAGACAACACGGTTGATGGAAATCACTTTTTGGTTAATAGAAAGACCGAGTTGATTAATTTAGAATGCCATAGAGCAAATATATTGGCACAGATTGAGTCTACTTGGAGGCTCAAAAGCACCTACTACACTTCAGAAGCACCTACAAGCAGGAATCTTCTAGTAACCTGAGTGAGCAACTTAAGGTTCTGAAATTGTATCCCGGATTCTTCACTCTTGAAGAGGGCAGGAATGTTGGAAAGATTGTGGAATTAGAGGAGGTCATGGAGGTGTTAAAAATTTTCATGAAGGACAAGAGCCCAGGGCCGGATGGCTGGACTGTGGAGTTCTTCCTTCATTTTTTCAATGTTGTGGGTAACGACTTCCTTGCATCCATTGAAGAATTTCGAAAGAAGGAACTCATTCCTCAGAACCTTAATTCCACATTCATTACTTTGATTCCCAAAACAAAAAGGACAAGCTAGAGACATTCAATGACTTCAGGCCTATTTCCCTGTGTAACCTGGTTTATAGAATCATCACCAAGATAATTTCTAATAAAATCAAGCCGATGCTGGAGAAATGCATTTCACTTGAACAATTTGGTTTTCTCGCTTCTATGCAAATTTCGAATGTGGTTGGGATTGCACAGGAGTCTCCACTCGGTAAAATTGAAGCATTTACAAGATTTTATTTTAAAAATGGATTTAGTGAAAGGTTATGGCGTGTGGACTGGTCCTTTATCAGGTTTATGCTAATTCAAATCGAACTTCCTGTCCAGGTTACAATTGGATTAGGAATTGTTGATCAAGCTTGATCAACTATGCTGGCTGTTATGAAAACCTGAAATGTGTAGGCTGTCAACCTTATGGTGCCCCTTTTGTTTTTTTGTAGGTACAACTTCGAAATGGATTCATCAGTTCCTCTTCTCACCCTATTCACAAACTATTCAGAATGGAAGAAGAAGATGATTGCATCTCTGATGAGACGAGGTCTCTTTGGGGCGTCTATTGGAATCAATGAAGAGTGTTTTAGTGAGAATGACTGGCTGAATGAATGTGATGCAGCTTTTGGAACAATAGCATCGAGTCTTTCTCCTAGCTTGCGCTACCTCAGTAGATCTATTGAACACCCAAAGGAACTCTGGACAAGATTGGACAGAACCTTTGGAATGATTGACGAGGATCATAATAGCGCTTTGGAGAGCACATCCAGCACCATAAGCATTCTTGATCCAAAATTCTTGGCCTCCACTCTCTCTGATGAAGTTGTTCAGGATGAAGAAGAAGCAGAAGCTTCTACAGAGTCAATTCGAATTGAAGACAGTCTCCTTGCAATGACTCCTTCTCCCGATGCTCCAGAAGTTTATGAGATCTCTGATATCTCATCTCCTCATATGGCTGAAACAAAAGAATACATTCGAATCTCCGATATTGAAGAAAAATACTGCCGTACTTCCATGTAAACATTCACCGGTGATTTTCCTTTGAATTATTTGCAAAATTTGTCAGTAATTGCTTCCAAAAGTGAAGAGGAATTTGATTTTTCTCTCTCTAATGTTGCTGCTGGTGTGCAAATATGAAATACCTTGGATATTTTGGAAGAAATATCAGATTACCAGAGTGATCCATTCACTCTCCTTGATCTAGATCTTCCAGCAAATTCCTGCAGGATTGCATGCACCAAAATTCAGAATTTTCAAGAAGAAAAAAGTTGTGCATCCACCGTCTCGGTTGACCATTTCTTTGGATCTGATATGATATTATTTGGATCTGATCTGATATTTCTTGGTTCAATATTTCAAATTCATAATCTTTCAGTGCTGCTTGTAGTTTTTCTCATCAACGATGTGAAGAAACAAGTACCGCAAGTCTCCTACAAAACTGCTGCTGGGGATTTGATTTCATTTCACAGTTTTGGATCCGTTGTGAACCTATTTAGATATGATTTACTTTCTGATATGATATTATTTGGTTTAGATTTTAAAATTCAAGAGCTTTCAGTCATGCTTGTAGCTGCTCTCACCAATTCCAGTGTGAAAAATCAAGTACCGCAATTTCTCTTCAAAACTGTTGCTAGGGATTTGGTGTTAGTTTCCTCTTATGAGGTTACTGATATTTTATTGTGTAAATCATTATATATTTTTGAATCTATATCAGACTATGGAGCTCAATCATTCGCTCTCCACAGTCCTAGTGCTTCTCTACCATTGATCACATGCTCATCTCCTCGCAGAACTAGTAAAGAGGAAGACATTCTATATCCGCTTGAACACTTGTTCCTAACACTTGGGGCTGATTTTACCACTCATGGTTTGTTATTCATGGCTGCAACATATCAGTTTCTTGAGTGTTCCTCACATGTTTTGAATGCTCAAGAATATTTTCTCACTTATCAATTGATTTCAGTTGCTCTACATGGGTGTAGTCTTCATCCGGCACCTGTCTATATTTCTAATTTAGTTGAGCATATCATTCTTCTTCCAAAGAGGAATATTCCTCTAGACATAATGATGGATAGGTTCACATACCAGGCCCCAGGATACCTGTGCACAGAAGAACCAGATTGATCCTGATTCTGCCTGCTTAATTAGAGGGGGATTTTTTCCCATGTGGCTTTTTCCCCAGCTCCTTGTATTGAGCAGTTGCTTTAATTTACTTGATTTAATGGGTGGCCTATGGTCTTAGTTACCAGGACCCACAGATTTTCTAAGTTAGCATTCATGGGGGGTGTTAGGATTATTAATTTTCCCTTGTCCAATTTGGTCATATGTCTAAATCAGGAGTCATTTCTAAATCGGGAGTCCATCCAGTCTATTTTTAGTCACTAGCACCATTAGGTCCACTTGGACTAATTGGGGCACATCATCTAGTTACTAAAGTGTGGGGAACACTAATTGAGGCCTACTGCCACTGATTGCACTTGCATGCATCAGTTTAGGAGCCTCCTAGATAAATTCCTACAATTTAAGAGCCATTGGGAGTGTCGATACCAACCTTCATCAGTTGATTTCAGTTAGTGGCTAGTCAAGCTGAGTTAGGAGTCAGTTACATTCAGTTCTAGTCCTCTACATTCAATTAGCGCTAGGTTTGCATGGCTGCATGCAGGAGAGGCGCATTTCTCACCTAGAACAGTCAGTTAGCCTCAGTCAACACTGAAGTAGACACTTGGGTTGTGTTTTAGAACTCCGTTGAACTCCGGTAATGGTTTAGACAAGGTCAGTTAACTATTGAGTCCTATGACAGTGATTTAGACAAGGTCTTAGTTACCTACAGTCAAGTAGAGTCTAATCAATTCGAATTTTCTCATGTGGATTCGAATTGCATGTGGCTATTTAAGCCATTTTACTTCATTGTAATTATTATCTAATTACTCCTTGATTAATGAAAAGCATTCACAGCTGCAAGCCATTTTTGCACTGTTTCATTCTTCAATAATTGAGTAAATTGTGTGATCTATCTTGTGAGTTGTGTGTTTGTCCACAAATCTATGTGCTCAATTTAATATATATGTGAGTAGAGAAAGACCTTTCACATGACTAATGGTGTGTCATTGGTGATTTGGAGTACAAAAATATGGCAAGCACATATATTTTATTTTTTCGGTGTAGATTCCCATTCAACCCCTAAACAGGAGTCCTGGATGAGGGTAAGCTCAAAGCAACAGCATCTAGATGAGCCCACTTTTGACAGAATTACAATTGGTGCCAAAATTCAATTCTTTTGGAGTGTCGATGGAGAGTGGTATGATGCAACAGTTGAGAGCATTACTTCAAATGTATGCTATGTTTTTTTATGATGAATGAGGATACATAAATGCTATTGGGGTCTGGTGTTTATTACAAGTCGATTTTTTGTGAAATAAGCATACATTTTGTGATTAATCCTAAAGGTGTCTTGCTTTGATGTCTAGGTTGCTTTCAATCTGAACAATGAACTTATGTGCTAGAGCATGANTCTGTGAAATAAGCATACATTTTGTGATTAATCCTAAAGGTGTCTTGCTTTGATGTCTAGGTTGCTTTCAATCTGAACAATGAACTTATGTGCTAGAGCATGAGAACATTTTGCTTTTGTTTTAAGTTTCCATTGTAGAAGTTAAAAATGGTTTCTAAGAGTTATTGGAAACCATTTTTTCTCGTCTTTGAGTTCTTGTTTAGAGGTTTTCTGTTTAATCACACAAAGCGCTAATAATTTTTTGCTTATACAATTAGCGTTGAGTTAAGAAACTTTTGAATATTTTGTTATATTTGTAATAATATGCCTTGTCCATTGTTTCTATATTGTTAGTGTTTTATATTTCAATTTTGAAACCATGTGGATCTTTCAAGATACTTGGCTCTTCCCTTACAGTGACATATCCTTCGTTGTTGTCAACAGAGTGTAGATTATGTGGATGGGAGGTTAAGTTGTGATTGTAACACCCCATATTTTGACATTTGGTATTTAAACTATAATATGAATTAAATCAACATTTTTAATTGCTTATTATCTATTTGACTCAGTTACATTCATTAAGACTATTATTATATGAACATATTGACTCCCTAGATATGTGGATAGTAAATGGAACTTATCATTTTGTTTTATCAATATTGATGAATATGTTATGTCATTTGAACATGCAATTGAATATGGAATATTGATATGTGAATGTCAGTTGAGGAGTATTTTGAGATAGAGCAAGTACAATACATGTTTCAAAGATACTTACATGATTATAGTAAATGTTGTTTTAGTGACACAGATTAACACTTGAAAGGGTTGAGTATGTTTATACATGAGCTTTATGTGAGTGGTGAACTAACCCACATGTTCATTGGCTACAAGATAGTCAGATTCTTATAGTGCCAAGGGGAACGAGATGTCTTGGAAATAAGGAGGATAATGATGTTATATCAATTTTTATGTTGTTTAATTTTGAATATTAATATCTCTATGACTTGTGGGTGAGTGTGAGTTTTAACAGGAAGTACGACTTGCCCAAAATGGTTCTTCAATGGCGAGACCCCTTAGAATAGTGATGGCAGAGTAGAGTTAATGTAGGGTGTTGAACCTAGTACTATCATGGGGGGTGGAGGCATTTCCCACCGTTTATCCCCCGAAACCCAGAGTCGTGGGAGGGATGTGATGAGCATGCTCCCCTAGACACGTGATGCCAAACAGTGGGTGCCTGCTGGGGAAGCTTTGTCGATTTGTAGGACTCGACACTTTCGTTTATGGGTTCTATATGTGGTTAGGTCGGTGTAGCTGATGCCACAGTATATTCCAACAAAGGACGAGATGGCGAGGTTAAGAGATGGAAGTAGTGGTGATTAGGCGATTTGAGTATTGATGTGGATGGATGGGACCGATGATGGATTGGATGGTGTTTTTCATTGATAAAAACACCATTATGATTATATGCTTGATGCTGCTTTATGTTTATGTAATTCAGTTTTATTACTTTTGTATGAATGATTATGAATGAGAAATGATGCATTGATTATGTTGGTCTTTTGTATGTTGTTTGCAAGCGTATAATAATGATGCATTAATGAATTAAAAGTGATTATTAGTACCCATGTTTAAGATGTGTGCGTTGGCCACACATAAGTCAATTCGTGAATACATTACTATGATTGGTTAATTGATGGAAAAGTTCGCATGGTTATATTGATTTTTAGTAACTTGATTGGCGAATCATTGTAGTATTACTTATGTATTGAATGTATAAATAAGCATTGAAATATATATATGTGTGTGTGTGGGTGGGTGTGTTGACTTGTTTGTTATAGTTTGGATTTAAATAAACTAATTGGATTATTGAATAGTATACATAATTATATACATATAATATGACATTTATCATAATATAATATAGTATATAGAAATCTTATTTGACTAATGTAGGAGAAGATAAAGTAAATAAATGGATAGATTGGGTTGCTTAAATTTTAAAAAGTACTCGTCATAGTTGCATTTAAGATAGTAGCATGAAAAATGAGACCTTGCAACAATGTTTATTAATATTTTATTTATTTAAATCATTTTTTAATTTTTTTGAGAAAATAAACTTATAGAGTGTAAATATTATTCTATAGGAATTTATTGATGGATAAGGAGGAGGACGATGAATTTTGGGTTGTAAATAGGAGACTTGAGGTAGGAGGAGAGGAGGTTAATTTCTCGAATTTATTTTTGTGAGAGTTTTGGAAGGGAATGGGGAATTTGGGATATTTTGGGGAGGAGAAGTTTAGAAGAGTTGGAAGAGTTTGAGAACTATTAGAAGAATTGATACATAGCTCACTTGTGCATCATTGTTTTGTTCTCTGGGTGTCTCGAGCACGGAGGGCCAAGAGGATAGGTGGATGGATCATGGGGCTAGGGAGTCGGCTAGACCCTTAGTTCGCTGGGAGGTAAAATCATGGTCCCACTTTGGGAAATGAAGATGGAAGCAACTCGAGGAGAAGATAAAAGATTGCTTCGATTGGTCTTTTTCACCATTCTCATCGGTCATGATCAACTTCATGGATTTAGGTGTCAAAATTCATTTGAAATGAAATGTTTCGTACAAGTAAAACAAATAGTATAGATGTGTATAATATTTCAAAACTCTGTTTCCACTTCCCATTATTTATGATTGCCATAAATGAGGGATGCATAAAAGATAGGGGTGAAGGACAAATACAGGATCAAAGTGCCTATTATTCCTGAATTTTGAATGTAAAAGGAGGTGCAACCATGGCACTAATATGTGTTGCTACTGTAACAAAATTAATATTCATTCAAGCCTTAATTAAACCTATCGATAGCTACATAATAAGGTTTTGATTCTGAATCGAGTTATGAGTGACAAAAGCAACTATATGTGGTTATTTTGACTTCATGATACAATCCCAAAAATCTTATGGAGGATGTTGAATTGGAATTGCTTATATTAACACTTCATTTCATCGTTATTTTAGCGTGTTTCATTTTACCTTCAGTATTTGTTGATAGTGCAAGATCATTTACTTTTGAACAATGTTCTTGAATTTAGTGATACTAAGATATCATAGGATATGTTCACTACACTCATGCAACAATTAGAAAGGTCATGTTAACTTCTAACAACAAAATTTTATGGAGATGCAAGGTATTATTGAAAGCGGCTCACATAATTCTTCGGGTTGCTATTATTTTGAGCAATCGTTTCTATGTTTATCCTGGATGTGGATCTGTTTTGTATCATCCCGATGATCCCTTTAGTGAAAAAACAATTTAATCAACTATGCTCAGTTCTTGTCTTTTTCTACCTTTCTGGTTGCTAACAAAATGTGACATGATTTAGTGATTTATTCAAAAAGATTTATTTATGTAGGTGTTTATTGATGTTAAGATGTACTGATAGCATCCCAATTAACTTCCCAATTAGCGTCCCAATTAGCATAATGTAAATAATACATAATCCCATAGAA
Organism: Pseudotsuga menziesii; assembly: GCA_001517045.1. NCBI lineage: Eukaryota > Viridiplantae > Streptophyta > Pinopsida > Pinales > Pinaceae > Pseudotsuga > Pseudotsuga menziesii. Next base: position 107,820 of record LPNX010264201.1, read on the forward strand.
TGTAAATAATACAAAATCGTGCCAGCACAATTGATTTTGGTTGCAATGTCTTGTGTTTCAGAACTTGAGGATGGTACTAGAAGACTCATGACCACATGTCTTACCAACATGATAACCTATTACTCCCTCTGTTAAGTTTTTTTGAGATAAAAGGAGGAAAGGGTGTTAGTCGGAGTAAAGGAATCTAGATCTAGCAATTGCTCAGTTGAGGTTGGAATAGTGTGACAAAGACATTTCCATTACTCAACATAACATTAGCTTCTATATACTCTATCAAAATCAACAACTTCACCTTGTTCCAAGTTGGGTTGGATCGTACCAATTAATCATTAAGGACAATAGTATTAGACACCAAGTTGGTTTATGAGTATTGTAATTCCTTTAATATTTATGGTTCTCACCTCTAATGAAAATCACTTAAAATATTTATTTGATGATTGTTTACACCAAAAGAATGTAATCAAAACATAAACTTGGTTAGAAGATGAGGAGAGATGCAGAACACAAACAAAGATTGATATCATTCTTATTACGCCCTTGTAGATACTATTATAACTGCTATGGAATTCATATATGATGGGGATCTCTCACCCAAACATGGTTTATGGAATAGTGCTATGTAGTCCCTACAGTAGAACATACAAACTTCTTACAATCTCATCTTCGCATTATGCATTTGCAATTACAAGGCACTTTCCACATGCTTGCAATGCAAAAGCAAAGTAGCATTGCAATGCAGCATGGCTTGTCTAAATGTTGATTGATTGCATCTCACATTGCCTCATAGAAAATATTATACCTATACAAACATAACAATTATGAAAATGTGCTTTATCAATAATGTTCTTTAAAAATAACATTGAACCAAATTTCTACACCACATCAAGCCCAAAGACCTAAATCTTGTTTATTTAAAAACCATTGCAAGTGACAATGTGAGAACATTACATTGTCACGTGGTGACTCTTGTTTCACTATCTTAAATCCCCAATCCAATTATGAGTACAAGAGCATTTTGATTATTTCACTACATTTCAAATCCTCACTCCAATAATTTTTAAAATCAATTAAAATGGCTAGACAAACTTTCTAGCCATTCTTAAACTCCATTAAAAAATATCAACAATTCTTGGTATCCCAAGACAACAAAATAATATACATGATAAAACGATAGCATTTCAGTGCTTTTTAACCAATCACATTGCAATTACATGTATAATCACATCATGAAAAATGCATAAACATATAATAATCGCATTAAGAGGACATAATTAACAACAACATGATAAATCTACAAATATATTTAGTTATGTGAAAATATTGTATCATATCCGAATGATAAAATAGCAAGTTCCGTCACATTATGTGACTCTTTGAGTGCCACAAAAATTCTCTGAAATAAATAACCACATCTGTATTGACCAAGTAAGAATCCAATGTTTCAAATTATTGATGACATTTGTTCATTATTATTACTCAGTTTAACGGCTTGCCTATGACCCTTGTAGGCCCTCACACTCTTTGGATATTGATTCCTAAAATTCTTGACAATCTACTCCAACTTCACTTAAGGCAGAGATAAGTTTGGGAACAATTTTAAGCAGCATAAGCTTGAAGCCAACAGAACTAGTACTCCGATTCTCAGTCGATTTTGCCCCAACATTTGACGACAAGAAACAATCTTCTGAAAGCGATCCAACTTGAGCTCCTTTCATATATGCATCACACGCACTAAGAATACAATAACCGCGTCTTTTGAAATGTTCTTTAACAAACATTTCAAAATGCTACAAAAACAACGATAAGTGGATTTAAAATGATTCCCAAAGAAGTTAAACAAGATAATCAGAAACTAAAATCTCCCCAGAATTCTACCTTTGGAGGCCTGCGTAGTATGTACATCATTGACTTGCATGATAGCAGAAACGAGTTTTCATTGTATGTTAGAGAGTTCTTCTCCCCTTCAACCGAACCATTCTGCTTTTCATATCCAGGTTCATTAAAGTAAGGCTTAGCATTTAGTACTAGTCCTTGAATGGAAACAAGGATTTGTAGAACGTTTGATGATGTTGGGTTCCAGAATTCATTTGTTTTTCCTGTCCAGGTGTTTAAAAGACTCAGGCAGACTTTCCCACTCTCATACAAATTTGGATTCAACCTTAGTCCACCAGAATGGTAGTATACCAACTGCAAATTAATTAAAACCCAATATACACCCATTAGATATTTCCATATTGAAGATCAAAACAAAACTTAGATAGCAATTTCAGTTTTAAATCAAACAGTTGTAAAGATGTGCTTACAGGTGGTCCATCAGGATACTGGAATGGAAAATGAATATCAAAGAAGAAAAGCCCATTGTGATATGGAGTCCCAGCTGCTCCAACAACCATAGCCCTGAGCAAATCCATCCTATCCTCGTAGACTCTCACATAAATTGAATCTGTCCAAGCAATGAGTTTATATATTGCAATGATTAGGACAACTTTTATTTTCACAACCTTTATAAGTGTATTAGGTTCTATTTTCTGTGATTATACAGGACATTGTATGGTTAGTTAGGTTACAAGAAGAAAACGATTTCTGGTGAACAATCAATAAAATCAATCTGGAAGGTACACTTGTCAAAACCTCCTGCAATCTAGGAAAATGATACATGCTATCCCACCCCAACTTCTAAAATATAAACACCTATCAATATAAAAATGTTCACAAGCATGATATAGATTAACTTTTCAATTGTGAATAAAGAGTTAAGAGCAACATCTAAAGATGATAAATTGAGACTAAAAGGTACAACCGGTGTGAATGTAGTGATGGAGTGTCAAGACTCAAAACAACAATAGCCAAAAAAAAAGAGGATGAAGCCTTTAACTAAGTGTTTGTATAAGCTATTCCCTTACCATCTATTGGTATGGTAAATATCATGACTTTATCAAGCCAACCAAGTAGAAAACAATCTGCATAAATTAGGAGTTACCTGGTAAATTCTTTTGAAGAATGTTCCATTCTTGTTGAACTTTCTTCATCCATTTGCGCTCATTACTATGCTGGAATGAAAGATGTTCAATAACTTAAGTCATACTGCACCAGGAAAACGATATCGCTTTTGCCAAAGAGAATCGCAAAATGGGATAAGAAAATAATGCCTTTCCATAAATGTACCTGGCCTGTTTCATTCTGATAGTAGTGATCAACTGCGTCCTTTACACTGTCAAAATGTTTGAACCGACATGGCACATGACTACTAGAACTAGGTAAGCTATGCGCTATATCTTGTTTTGCATGTTTTATATCAATTTTACTAGCTATCAACTCAGCTAAATCAGAATCTACTGTTTCCCGGCTCGCTTCTTCAGCTAAATCAGAATCCACTGTTTCCCACCTTGCTTCTTCAACACTACTCTGGATAAATGGATCATAGATAAATGGATCATCTTCGTCTCCACCAACAACCAAGATCTCTTGAGGTCCAACCTACGTAACAACAAATAAAAATTTAACATTTAGGTAAAATACTGCCAAAGTAAATTAGTACTGTTCATTCAAAGTTGGTAGACCAAGCAGGAAAAATATCCAAGTATGAAGCTTGCTTGCGCCAACAGATATCCCCTATACAGAGACTTATAAACCTTGGCCTACATCGCAGAAGCAAGTATGTGCCGGGTTATATCATACATGAATTGGTGCCAATGAAGTTAAGGGTGCCATTGCTGTGATGAAAACTTTGAAATCTCTCATTCAAAAATGAAAACTTTAACGAATAATCAAGCAAGCAAGAGAATACTATACCTTTGAGACCATTCCGTCTGCCCATGCTACCTCAATGTCTCCATCCCTCATATCTATGATATTCCCAATCCTGGATAGATAAGATTCCTGGATCTTTTTGGCAAGCTTCTTGGCAAGCTTTGCTTTCTTTGGCTTCTTTGTTTTCTTCAAAGATGTCTGGTTTGTAGACAGATCTGTAGTGTCAACAACAATTTCAGGTTTTGTTTCAACCTGGCCAGCTAACTGGTTGACGTCCTCGGAGACTGGAGAGAGATGTAGAACGGTGTCCCCAACAAAGCAGTCGTAATTTGGATGCTCAGCTAGTTCATAGACACTTACTAACTTCTCCACATCAAATTTCAGAGCTTCATGTGGAGAGTTGATGGGCTTCATCCACCTTACTCTTGCTGTGCGCTCCTTTGAATTCACACATTTTACAATTCCTACTCGTCTGGCTTCAGAAGCCTCGCCATCATCATCCGAACCCTTTTCCAGTACATACTATTCAGGAAAGAAGTCATGATCCCCAAGATCATCAATGGGAATCAATGTTCTAGAATTTACACCACATGTCCTTGTGCCATCTTGCCATAACACATCTACCTTAGTCCGTTTGTTGCACACAAATAGTGCTCCATCAAGATTAACATTATCTTTTCTGTGGGCAACAACGTCATCTGTGACAGGAAGAGTAACTTCTGAGATCCTCCTTTCAGATGCAGGAAGCAGACACCAGTCTCCTAGCTGCCACTTAGCATATGAAAAATAAGACAGTAGCTTTAGCTGTTTAGGGCACTGTTGTTCTGCAGGGATAGTATTTGACTGGGAATTGTAACCAGGAACCGCATCAGGAAACCAATGGACATCAACTGACCCCACTTCCACGTTATCTACTGTAACCTCAATGAGATTTTTGTTCCATTTACCACACAACCATAAAGCATTCTTGAAAACCGCTGAAGAACTGCCTCGGACACGCTGCCCTGGAAAATAAGGACAGCGGGGATTGTGGGAGAGTGGAATAAGGTAATCAGGGTCGGCCTCCATTAATTTACATTTTGATCCATCATCAAATATAACTGTAACATGATTATCAACCACTCCATCGAC
>LPNX010264215.1:2776-21669 GCA_001517045.1 Pseudotsuga menziesii
TGGTGTGGTAGGTTTAGTAGACACACCCACTATAGAGTCACTGGCTAAGAAGCTCCATGAGCTATCAATGAAGTAGTCTACAGTGGAGGAAGCCAAGGCTACCACCCCCTTATCTTAGAATTCTAATGTCTATTCAACACAATATTCCCAAAAGGGCACTTAGTAACCCAATGGGAAAAATAAAAATGGGAAGAAGGGTGAGGGGAACCAAAACAAACAGAAACCCACGAACAATGAGAAGAAGAAGAAGAAGGTAAAATTTCATTGCAAGTTGTGCCAAGGAGACCATATAACCTACCAATTCCCCTTGATATATCAATAACATAATTTTCTAAAACAACAACAACCAATAATCCTTAAGGATGTAATGTCCCCTTTTTGCAATTTTATTAAAATGCCCAATTTTCCAATTTTTTCAAAATTTTAGCTCTTGACTAGTTTTAGTGTCTTGGTCTCCAAATCAGCCCAATTGCTCCAAAATATTCAGACAATTTGTATGACTGATATAATAACTTAATTATAATTTTTATGGGTGTATTCTATCCCTCCAAACACTTCTGCAAGTTTGTACTAAATTATGAACAAGATGGATGATTTTACATGGCAATTTTGGGCTCAAATCCCCCCTGAGTAATTGTCGGAATGGCTTCCCAAATGTACCGAAACTCACTCAAATTATCAAATTGAATCAGGGGATGTGTATAATACATTATTATATACTCATATGCAGAACCAATCTAACTCCCATGGCTTTTATCACTTCCTTCAATCAGATATAAAAAACTAGTTTGGACCCTTAGGGAAATGAGATGTAGTTTGCCCCAAATCCTATGAAATTTGACCCAATGGCCACAAATTATTAGTTACATACCATGAAACCCATAATATAATTTAATTACAGTTCACTCATTCATAAATCATCAATGGTGCACACATATATTCGATTCCATCAAGATTGCAAGAGTTTACAACAAGGTATTGGGGAAATGACATTGTTTCTTCAATATTGAACAATAATACATGAGATATCTTGGATTTTTTACCTGAGAGATTTATGAACTTAAATAACAGATAATTTACATCATAATACAAAATACTGGAGTAATATAGGCTCCCTCAAAGAGATCAATATCTCACCAAGTGCACCTCACTCCATAGAGCTGAAATATGGTGAGAAAACTTCAGATGAATGGAATAAAAAGATGATATTGAGATGTACATGAAATTACTGTAGCTTTAAATTGAAAATAATACTCCATTAAATTCCCATTAAAAACCTGAGTGTCCTTTCCAAACACCAACCAAGATGGGAATTTTTCAGCCTCGAAATTGGCTTAAGCAAGAAAACTAGTCATCCACTAGTTCTCACAATTCATAAATGAGAAAAAGATTCTTCTCATGGATTATCCATATATTTTATAAAAATTATTAGTCTTATAAGATTATAAATCCATCCATAAACCAAATCCAAGTTGAATTGGTGTGGCTGCTCATGCTATGTCGTGTGGCTGCTCACCTTCCCTCTTCTCCCAAATTTGAGTAGGAGCCTCTTGTCCTTCTCCAACTCCCAAATTCGACCTATAATATGATATATTCAGTCCTAAAATGTCAGTATGTCAACCTTAAGATCTGAATTGTGTCATAACTGTCATAGAATCTCCATCATTGGTGTCAAAGATGTCATAAATGTAAGGGGAATCTAGCCAAGTGTCCATGAAACTCCCATTTGGATCTTTCTCTCCCATGTAAGTTACAATTCATCTCAAATTATACATATGAATTATATGTAAAATTATATTAACCTGATAATCCATCCCAAAACACTAGGCTTCCCATATATTCAAAATTACAAGAGGAGGATGCTATTTAACATAGGAATTCTAGCTTAAGTGGGCCCCATAGTCTCCATGTGTCTCCATTATCCATAGCCATTTCAATTTTATCTTTTATTTATTTAATAATATACATTATTAAATATTTATCCTATTATAATGTCTAAACATCATTTATTATCCCCCTTATTCAAAATCTCAAAGCTTCCACCTCCAACCTAGGAAACTAGTGATTTTCCTCCTTGGCAATTATTTGACTTTTAGCATCCATTTGAAAAATTTCATGAATATGGAAAATGTGATTTGGCCATTGTGACCCAATGAAAAATTTGGGAAATTACAAATCCTCCCTTCCCAATATTTCTTGTCCTTAAGCAATTTCAAACATGGTTGTTGAAGAACCTGCTTTCTGTATGATTCTTTGAAGTTGCCACTGAGCGGCCTACCTTGAGTCTTTGAGATTCCATGAAGATTTCAGAGGGGAAAAAACATTATTGCTGCTGCACTACTTTTATTAGCATAACCTTATTAAATGGGGAATCCATCTCCCATACTTCTTGTTTCCCAAATAATTTTAAATCAACGGGGCTAAAAACTATCCCAGGGTCCCATTGCTTGCATTGTACTCCAACAATTAAGAGTCCTCTCCAACCCATACCATTTGGAAAGAGAATTTCTAGATCCCATTTTATTGTATGCATTCTTCCAAACATCATTACTTCATAATATATATCATCAAAGTATATAACAACATAATAAGAATGTACATCAAGGAGGTGCCTCACCAAGAAATCATGAAAGTGGTTATACCTCCAAGTGAGTAGACTACCATTTTCCAAGTACATACATGCTTCAAGTGACCATTCAAATCTACTCCAATTACATAGGTGAGTATCCCATGTCCTATAATTCTGCTAAAAAAGTAAGTGATGTGCATCAAAATATTCACCCATGTATTCTTTCATCCAAGAAGTGAATGAAGAATCTCCACTCAAATTTGAACCAAATAGTGAGAAACAGAAAAAAGGAGACTTCAAATGATTCAAAGAAGTCTTACCCATACATCCATGAATGAGTGAATCATAAAGATATAAAAAATTATGTGGCTGGTAACAAAAATTTTCTCCTATCATAAGTCTATTCACCCTATTGTTGGATGAAGTTCCTCCAACATCAAATGAACCAAGTGTTGAGCAATAAAAACCATGAGTCTTCAAGTGACTCAAATGCATATCATAGGTGCATCCATGTAAATGTGCATCATCATAAAGTAACAAAGGATGTTGCTTAAAATCTGAATAATAATTTTCTTCCAATGATATTTAATGTGGATCAATATAATCATCCATGTGTTCTTTCATCCAATAAGTGAATGGAGAACCTCCACCAAACTCTGAACAAAATAAGGAGCAAGGAAAACATGAAGACTTCAAGTGGCTCAAAGAATTCTCATCAATACACATGAATATGTATATCATCATGTAACATCAGAGGATGTTTCTTCCATTAATAATATTATTCAATCATATAACTCTTCAACCAAGTGTGGGATGAAGTTCCTCTAACTTCAAATAGACTAGGAAAGGAGCAAGGAAAATCATGTCTCCAAGTGACTCAAGTGAACATCATAGGTGCACCCATGTAGATGGATATAATCATAATGTAAAAAAGGATGCTGCTGAAAATGTAAATAAGATGGTGCTCTAATAACTCCATCATCAAAAGGAGAAATAGAATGTCCATGATCTTCATGTGGCACCATAAAAAAGAAACCTTTCACCCATACTTCATTAGGATGACTGCTGCAAAATTTAGAAGTGTAGGATGTATGAGAAAGAACCAACTCACCCAAATGATTAGTAAGTGAAAAATTGTCATAATGTGAAGGATACATAGGGGTAGGATTATGCATCTCCTTCAAGAGTGTGAAACCTTTGTCATAGATTGGTTCCAATGTAGAGGAATCATGCCATTCTTTAACAATTCAAGTTCCTCTTCCACCACATCAATTGTTTGGATCTCTTCAAGTTCATATTCAAACACATCAATTACATTCAAATTTCCAAATTTATCATGATCCACCATGTCATGAGAATCCTCCAAACAATCTACCATTTGACAATCTGAAACATAGGAGGAAAAACAAGTGTCTTGCAACTTTTCAAGAAGTTGCTCATTTTGAATTGTGAGATTAGGAATAACTTCATTATTCTTCAAGTATGATTCATGTAACCATTCACTAAGCTCAATGAAATTTTTTCTATCAAAAATCCAATACATTAAATTACCTTTGATGTTGCACATTTCTCTTTGTATATTATCCATGTCTTCAAGGAATTATGGCTCCTCCAAGGAAGTAGCTCTTCAACAAGAATTTGATACCAATGCCTGAGTGTCATGGAGTATTCTAAGGGCCTCTTGGATATTATTTTCATTCATATTTAAGGACCCTTCAATAAAATGAGGCTTCTACAAATGAACCTCCTCATATGCTTCCTTCTTACTTGGACCAATTTCATGAAGCTCAAGTGGTGATGGGGAAGTTGATCTTGTTTCTTCTTCAACTGCTACAAGGTCTTCATTTTCATGTTTAATGGAATTTCGGCTTGTAGAAACATTTTGAAATCTGATCTCCATGTCACCAAAATAGAGTTGTGAACACCCATTAGTAGGTATTCCTTCATAGTTCAAGCATCTATCAGTATATTCTCTTTGGTCCATGTCCATAGTAGAATTTGTTTCAGAATGATATTCAATAGTTTCAAGGTACTCTTATTCCTTCTCATGTGATGTTTCCTCATATTTTTAAAAGTCATTTGGGAGTGAATTTATATCTGCTTCTTGTACTACTTCTTATACTTCATCTATTTCAGAACTAGGTGGTTCATGGGTCTCCTCCTTTTGCTCCTTCAAGCAAGTTGATTCATTTTTCCCCTTGGTCTTCTTAAAATCAATATATTTTTCCCAACTTTGGATAGCAAAAAATTTGAATCCTTTAATAATATTCTTGGTCATGTCTTCAAGGATAGGTTCCATGCTTTTTATTATCTCTTCACCATCATATGAGGTTCTCTTTTCATGCCTAGTCGTAGTTTCCAAAAAATTGCCTTCTTCTCCTATTTGTTTTCCTCTTCAACAAAAGCACTTTTGGTTTCAATATATAATGGTGGTAACTGAATTATTGTAATGATACATATAAGATGACATAAGGTTCCAATATCATTCTCTGATACCATTGTAATGTCCCCCTTTTTGCAATTTTATTAGAATGCCCAATTTTCCAATTTTTTCACAATTTTGGCTCTTGACTAGTTTTAGTGTCTTGGTCTCCAAATCAGCCCAATTGCTATAAAATATTCAAAGAAGGTGTATGAATGATATAATAACTTAATTATAATTTTAATGGGTGTATTATGTCCCTCCAAACACTTCTGAAAGTTTGTACTAAATTCTGAACAAGATGGATGATTTTACATGGCAATTTTGGGCTCAAATCCCCCCCGGGTAATTTCCGGAATGGCTTCCCAAATGTACAGAAAATCACTCAAATTACAAAATAAAAGCATGGTATGTGTATAATAAATGATCATATACTCATATTCATAACCAATCGAACTCCCATGGCTGTTATCACTTCCTTCAATCAGATATAAAAAAACTAGTTTGGACCCTTGGGGAAATGAGATGTAGTTTGCCCCAAATGCTATGAAATTAGACCAAATGGCCAAAAATTATCCGTTATATACCATGAAACCCATAATATACTTTAATTAAATTTCATTCATTCATAAATCATCAATGTTTCACACATATATTCTATTCCATCAAGATTGCAAGAGTTTACAACAAGGTATTGGGGAAATGGCATTGTTTCTTCAATATTGGACAATAATACATGAGATATCATGGATTTTTGACATTAGATATTTATGAAATTAAATAAAATATAATTTACATCATAATACAAAATACTGGAGAAAGATAGTCTCCCTCAAAGAGATGATTATCTCATCAAGTGTGCCTCACTCCATAAAGCTAAAATATGGTGAGAAAACTTGAGATGAATGGAAGAATAATATGATATTGATATTTAGATGAAATTAATGTAGCTTGAAACTTAAAATAAGAATCCATTAAATATCCATGAAATACCTAAGTGGCATTTCCAAACACCAACTAGGATGGGAATCTTTCACCCTCGAAATTGGCTTAAGCAAGAAAACAAGTCATCCACTAGCTCTCACAATTCACAAATGAGAAAAAGATTCTTCTCATGGATGATCCATGTATTTTATAAAAAATATTAGTCTTATAATGTTCCAAATCCATCCATAAACCAAATCCAATTCGATTTGGTGTGGCTTCCCATGCTATGCCATGTGGCCTCTCTCTTCACCTTCCCTCTTCTCCCAAATTTGAGTAGGAGCCTGTTGGTCTTCTCCAACTTAGAAATTAGACATCTAATATGATATATTCAGTCATGAAATGTCATTATGTCAGTATTTCATCCTTCATATCTGACTTGTGGCATATCATAGAATCTCCATCATTGGTGTCATATATGTCATAAATGTAAGGGGAATCTAGCCAAGTGTCCATGAAACTCCCATTTGGCTCTTCCTCTCCCATGTAAGTTACAATTCATCCAAAATTAGACCTATGAAGTATATGTAAAATTATATTAACCTCATAATCCATTCCAAAACATTATGCTTCCATATATTCGAAATTACAAGAGGAGGATGCCATTTAACATAGGAATTATAGCTTGAGTGGGCCCCATAGTCTCCATGTGTCTCCATTCTCCATAGCCATTTAAATTTTCTCTTGTATTTATTTAATAAGATAAATTATTAAATATTTATCCTCTTCTAATGTCTAAACATTATTTATTATCCCCCTTATTCAAAATCTCAAAGCTTCCACCTCCAACCTAGGAAACTAGTGATTTTCCTCCTTGGCAATTATTTGAATTTTAGCATCCATTTGAAAACTTTCATGAATATGGAAAATGTGATTTGGCCATTGTGACCCAATTTGAGGGTTTATAATCAATAAGATCAACCTCAGAAGGAGAGAAAAAATCAACAAGGGATATAAAGTCTGTAGGAACAAACTCAATATCACAGGAGTTCAAAAAATCATAAGAAAAATCAAACTCATCAGGATCACTGACTTGTTGTTCAAAGAAAGAGTCAAAAGACTCAACAAGACCAACATAAGAAGAAAGGTCATGATTACTAGGAAAATCAGGGTTAGACTTAGGCACAACTGAACCAACATCCAACAGAATATTAGACTTTATCAAAGACTCTAGGAAGACTTCATCTGAAGGAAAGAGATCATCCAAGATAAGACACATGTCTAAAATTTCAAATGGATTGACAGAGTGGAGAGCAAGCTCCATGGTCTGTATAGGATGACTCACCCGGTCAACTACTGGGACCAAGTCCTGAGAAGGTAAGCATGAAAACAGAGGCTGCTTCTCATTAGCAATTGAACGCAAAGGACATGAGGCCACATATCTCACCTGTGGTGAGGTAGTGTCTTTAGAAACACTGGGAACTAATAAAGGAAAGACCTGGTCTCTAGTTGGGTCAGGAGACGGATCAAGAAAATACAACTAATCGATAGTGACGATTTCTTCGCCATGATTAAAGTACATCATACGAAATAATGTTGACACCACAGCTTGCTTGGCATAGACATAATCATGTCCAAGGAGCATATTGAAGTCCAAGGGGTCTTATATCACCATGAAGTCAACTAAGACGGCCTTCCCACCCAAAGTAACAGGTGTTTGAGCAAGAATTCCCAAGGTTATATAAGTTCTTCTATCAAATTCCAGTAACTGAATAGTAGTCAACATAAGGCTGGGAGATCCCATGCCTTGCCAAGCACGAGCAGACAAGATACTGATTGAGGCTCCTTCATCAACAATGAAACGAGCAATCGTGTATTGTTCAACTTTGACCTTTATTTGGAAAGTTTCATCAGAAGGAAGGCGCGACTCAACTAGGCTATCCCAATCAAAGGAAGCAATCTAAGAGCTTGGTGGGGGTTGATCCAAAATGAGTTCAATGCCCCCTTGTTCAATAAGTTCTAAACTGGAAATGAAGAAAATGTGACTAGTAGACACTTCACTCTCCAAAGGAAGAGTGGGATTGATTGACAATGGAATCAATTCAATTGCTTCATGAAAATCACTCTCTGAAGGGAGAGTGGGAATGACCAAAGATGACATTGGTTCAATGACATCAGGATCACTCTCCAAAAGAAGAGTGGGATCAACCAAAGGTTGAGTAGGTTGTTGAGAAACTATAGGTTGTTTAGGAGAAGGAAATTCTTGAGTCTCGAACCACACTCTTTGCACCTCTGCGATAGCAAGGCACTGGTGAGTAAGATGATCTCCCTCGCATAGCTTACAAGGGAACTTAAGTTTGCACTTTGAATGACCAGTTTTCTCAACGCTGTCAACATGACTAGCAGTGGCTGACTGTTTTCTCTCAGCATGGCCTACAGAGACTGAGAGTTTTCCCCCAGCATGAACTACAGAGGCTGGGTGACTGGGTCCAACCAGACTAAGGGAGGCTGGTTGTTGAGATACTTCATGATGTTCAAAAATGGGATGACCATGAAACCAAACTCTTTGCACCTCCACAATAGAAGGGCATTTATAAGTAAGGTGGTCTCCCTCATAAAGCTTACAAGGAAACTTGGGCTTGTGTTTTGAACGGGTAGTCTTTTCAATAGTGTCAACATGACTCACAGTGGTTGACAGATCATCTTCAGCATGAACCACAAAGGCTGAGAGACTGCCCCCAGCATGACTTGCAGAGGCTGAGAGGTTGGGTCCAACATGACTTGCATAGTTTGGACAAGCACCACCAGCATGAACAAAAGAGGCTGAATGGTTAGGATCAACATGCTTTGCAGCAATTAAGTGTGTGCCCCCAGCATGAACTTCATAGGTTGGGTGGATGGATCCAACATGACTTGCAGAGGTTGGATGGGGAGGTTCAACTTGAACATCAAAGGTTAAATGGGTGCCCTCAGCATGAACTACAAAGGCTGAGTGACTAGATCCTATGTGACCTAGAAAGGTTGGAAGGATCCCACCAGCATGATCAATAGAGGCTGGATGGTGAAGATCAACTTGACTTGCAGAGGTTGAGTGCTTAGATCCAACATGACCTGCAAAGGTTGGATAGGTGCCCCTAGCATGAACTGTAGAGGCTGGGTGGTGAGGTTCAAATTGACTTGTAGAGGTTGAATGGGTGCCCCCTTGCTTATGAGACTTCTTGCTATTCCTCCTTCTTTTACTCCTTTTAGACTGTCGGTTACTAGTATCAGTACTTTCACCACATGAGGTAGGAGGAGGAGAATCAACTAAAAGTGAAGGGGAAGCAATGTTTTGATGCCCTTGATATAAGGAGCTTACTTGAGAAGCACCAGGAGCATTTAGGATAGTTGGAGTGGAAAAAAACCACACTAGTAGCCCTAGGGTGAATCCAGGTAGGTTCAGGGTGGCCATAAAGGGAACACCAACATTCCCCGTGAGAGGAATAGTACAAGGATTTCCCAGCATGGGGATCTCTTGGTTGGTGTTCAAAGGGGTGTTAGACATAGTTTCAAACAAGGAGACAAAGTCTGAGGTCAACACGAAACCAAAAGTACCAAGCACACACTTAAAGGCAGACTAAATATAGACAAACCACACAACACTCACTAAAAATTCCTAAAGCCAAACAGAAAAATAGGTATAAGATATGCTTTCCATAAGAAAGTTGATAGACAGTTACTTGGAATCCCTGTAGATGTTCTTAGGCACAAGTAGAGGAATCACCTACCACCCTCCCACACCTTCTACTGGGGTTACCTTCCAAGCCCGTCCCAGGTCAACCAGAAATAGCCTTCTAGTGTATTGGTGTATGAACCCTAGATGTCAAAAGAGACTAAAGGCTACCTTAACTATATTGACAGTCTAGGGGGACAATCGCAAGCTTGATTCGTATGCATGGGAAAGGTAGCAAATCCTGAAACCCTGTCTAAGGCAGGATCCCTAGATGTGCAAAAACCTTGGTCTATGCTTTGGCAAGGAATCAGAGGGTTATCTCCTCAGTCCAAGACTCCACGTGGCCTCATGTTTAACTCCCTTTTGAGAGGAGCTTCCTAGATACAATCAACGTAGAAAAGGGTTTACCTAGTGATTGGCCAACTATGTCTGAAATTTTAACACTTGTGGAGAGTTGAAACTCCCCAATCCACAAGTCTATCCTAAGCTAGTTGGTGTATGACCCTATAAAATAAAACATACTGCTAATTTTTAAATTATATCGTTTATTTTAAGGGTTGTTTTTAGTCAGACGGTAAATGGCATGAAACTTATGTGGTGTTTTGACTCAAAGTTGAAACAAAATGACTAAGCAAAGAGAAATGAAATGCAGAAAGCAAAAACTATCCTCTTTATTTTTCAAATAGAGACTTGAAAGCCACAAAAGAACAAATTCTTTTTTATTTTTTCAAAAACGATGATATGCCATGCAATATAGACTAAAAAACTAATCTGCATGTATATAAAGCAAACATGTGTTTTTTTTTTCTTTTTCTTTTATAAATGCAAAAGAAAAAACATCCTATCAACTAATGCAAGCAAGTACTATAAGCAAAGCAAATAGACAACTACTCTACACCCCACAAACAAACCCTAGGTTTCCCTAAAGTTGGATATAACCTCTCTTGAAAGGAAGTCTCACAAAGGTAAACAAGACAACAACTTTGGAATGAAGAGACTGCGCAATAAGACAGACATAAACAAAGGTCAAGAAGTCCCAAGTATCAATATAAACCTACAAACAGAGGTTGCTCAGTACCTTGTCCAACAAGGTTAAGCCAAAGAAGGAGGTGGGGGGGAAAGCAGCAAAAACAAGTATATGTTATTTTTATTTTTCTTTTATAAATACAAAAGAAAAACTACCTACAAACTAAAAGCATGTAGATGACAAGAACAAAGCAAAAGGAACTTCGCTATACAACCACCAAACAAACTCTAGAATGCCCTTAAGTCAGTATAAACCCTACTTGGAAGGAAGGCTTGCATAAGAGACAAGTCAACTACTTTGGCATGGTGAAGTTAACCAACAAAAGAAGAAGGAAACAAACACCAACAAGCTTCTGAACTTAGACAAATATCACTAATAGAGGATGACCATAAACATAGGCCAAAAATCATTCCAAGCAAAGGGGGTGGGAGGAAAGAGCAAAGAGCAAACGCTAATGCTATAAAAAAGGCTTACCACATAGATAAAGAACAACCAAAAGTGATGACACTAACTCCCTAGAGTCATGCACCTACAGAGGACACCAAAAGACCTACCAAATAGCCCACAACAGTAGAAAGAACCACAAAAAAGAGGAAAAACATTGTTTTAGGGGCACACACAGGTTGTACTACTGACATGTTGTGTATCATACACGGGTTGACAATACAGCAAGTCGCATGTACAAGCACACGTGGGTTGTACCAATGACAAGTCACATATCATACATGGGTT
Organism: Pseudotsuga menziesii; assembly: GCA_001517045.1. Lineage (NCBI taxonomy): Eukaryota > Viridiplantae > Streptophyta > Pinopsida > Pinales > Pinaceae > Pseudotsuga > Pseudotsuga menziesii. The sequence continues at coordinate 14,163 of LPNX010264215.1, forward strand.
GACAGTATAGAAATTCGCATGTACTAAACTAGACACGCCACTGTTCAGTCTACAACTCGCGTATGGGTGGAAAAAAATCCCCAAAAAGGTCAAAAAATGCCTTAGGAAGGCAAAGGCAATATGCTATCAGACTTATAAAGTGTTCCTAAGTGGCAAGAAGGACCTAAAACAATGCAAAAGATTGAAAGAAAGACATAGAAACCCCAAGCAAACAAGGCTCTCCCTAGCGGAGTCGCCAGTTCTATTGTAAAGGAAAGTTTCCTATGTCTAGGGTTTAAGAGGCCATCAACATACTGGGGTTGAAAGGTGGATGCAAATGGTTCTGCAAGTATATATAAGCAAGTTTCAAATATTAGAATCGTTCATACCTTAGCCAAATGAAGGTTGATCCAAGCAGCCCTTCAATCCTCTTCTTGCTCCTCTTGCTCCTCTTGCTCCAAGAGACCTACAAAACAAATTATACCTTCCTCAAACCAATATGACCACATATAAAGAAATGGTAATCAAATAAACATGAAATAATGATCTGACTAACATCATCATATGATCATAAACAAATATTCAATCAAACATTGAACAATAATTTGGGAAGAAGAAGGACATCACATCTTTATTAATATTGAAAACAAGTACAAGTATACCTTCTCTTCAAGTTCGGCACCTCAAGAAACCTTGATCTGGTTCTATTGCTTCTCTTCTCCAAGGAACTCAGCCTCCAAACTCTACAACATAAGGGGATGATTGCTAGGGCAAAGGTGTGGGAAAAGAGAGCTCCAATTCCTCCAGCATGACAATGCAAAAGATTAAAGTCCCCCCTCATGGACCTCCCTACCTCTATTTATATGGTTGAGGAAGAGTTAGGGTTGAAGACAAAGTAGTTACAACTAAAGGAGTCAGTTGCATAACTACCCAAACTACCCAAAATTCAAAATTCATATTTTTTTGACATTTTCAAGAGGCGTACATGGGTTGCAGAGACAATAGTTGCATACACGAAGAGGTATACGTGGGTTGTAATGTAGAAAGTCAAGTATATAAGGTGTACGCAACTATTATATATAGCAACTCACGTACGTACGCGAGTTTCCCTAAGGGAAAGTCATGTACACATTAGAAACTCATTTTTAGGGTATTTTTGGGCATTTTCAGACTTTGTTGTCTTCTAGAAAGTTTTAGATAACAGAAATATATTTCCAATGGTGTAGAAATGAGGTCAAACAGTGTTACAGAACTCAAGATATGGGTCCTCCAAGTTAGGTTTTTTTTTAGTGACTTTTCATGAAGTGTCGTCATGGAAGTGTCGACATGCGACAAAAACATAGGAAAGTGGTCATAGGTAGAGATGTGTCATTTTGAGCTATAAGACCTATTCCTTCTCCATAATAAACAATGGCGACAAGTCTTTAATCAAAGTCTTAGTGTTTCAAGGCTTACCTGGTCACTATGAATACGTAGAAGTTGACTTTGGAAAAGATGGCGCACTGTCCACCTATATTTCACCCACGGCATGCAATTGAAATTACTTTACCTGAGGTAAACTTCACTTTTTATACAATGGACTATTCTGGGGCCCTTGCCAAGTTGTTTTCCTCTTACCGTTTTCCTCAGCGGAACTCACCAAAATTCACCACGTGGAAAGCGGTTTAAATTCTGCAATGACTCATCCTTTTTAATTATCTCACAGCTTCACACTCCGGAATAGATAATGACCATTGATAAGATTTCATCTTTTGTCTGAACCATTGGATTAAAATCTATTATACATACTCTGCCAGCATTTCTCATTTTTTCAAGCGTGCATCTTCACATTACGGACTGCCTCATAATCATAGATTTTATTCACTTTATTTCTTAACCGTTAATCTTTCTGCCTCATTAACCACTTCCGCCTCTCCATCAAAACTTCTCCCTTGCACAAATTTCTCCAAGTGGATCAATTGTCAACCATAGACTTTCATACTTGTAAATCTATACCTTTGAATTTTGCAATGGATTAACCAAAATGCGCATTTTTAATAAGGGACTCAAGATTCCCAAGCTTTGCCAATTTTTATGTATCCCTTTATCATTTCTCGAGCACACTTTTTCCTAAATTGTTCAACATAAGAGGTGTTAACAAAGAGGAGGCATATGAGACAGCAGCTGAAGAAGAAAAACAAGAAGACAATCAGCCTTCACCAAACAAAGCAAAAATGGCAGTACTTTCAACAGTGCCTCGCTATCACACTATTCAATGCAAGGCTATGGTATTGGGACAAAGATCTTCAGTTTTGGTAGATGGAGGAGCTACACATAATTTCATTGATGTAGAGATGGTGAAGAAAAGAAAGATACCAAGTGAACCATTCTATGGCTTCACAGTTGTCATTCCAGGTCACAACACAATGCAATGTAACACATGGGTTCCAAGCTGTAAGTCACCATAGGTAACTATACTTTTGTTGATAGTTTTTATGTGGTTGATGTTGCTGATACTAATGTGGTCTTGGGAGTGTAATGGTTTTTTTCTATAGGATATAATTCAGTAAATTATCAAATTCCTGAAATGAAATTTCAAGATTCAACAGGGGTACTAAGGGTTGTGAGAGGACAACACACTTAACCAATACAAGTAGTAAATTGCAACAGTATGAGATATATATTGAGGAATGGGGATATAGAATGGGCTATTGAATGTTATATCACATATCCCAAGCCAAAAATCACTATTTTTAAACACCCAAAAGAGATAGAGACACTTTTGCATAAATATGAAAAAGTTTTCAGAGATCTTCCACATGGTAGACCACCTGATAGGGGGGTTGAGCATAACATTATTTTGGAGGAGGGTACTTCACCCATTCTGATACCACCTTATATAAATCCCAAGAATTATAGAGATGATATTGAGAAGACCATTCAAGAACTCTTAGATTTGGGACTCATCAGACCAAGCTCTAGCCCTTATGCTTCTTCAATAGTATTGGTAAAGAAAAAAGTTGAAACTTTGAGGATGTGTATATACTTTAGAGCTTTGAACAAGAAGACCATCAAGAATAGATATCCTATTCCTAGGATTAATGAGCTCATGGATGAGCTATTTGGAGCTAATTACTTTTCCAAAATTGACCTTACATCTGGTTATCACCATATTTGAATGAAGCAGGAAGATGCGCAAAAGACTGCTTTTCGATGTCATTATGGTCACATTGAGTTTCTTGTTATGCCATTTGGGTTGACTAATTATTCGGCTACATTTCAGAAATGTATGAATAGAATCTTTTGCAAGAAGCTTAGAAGGTTTTTTTTAGTCTTCTTTCATGATATTCTCATTTACAGTAAAACTTGGGAAGAGCACTTGCAACACCTAGAGATTGTGTTGAAAACTTTGCAAGAAAAGTCGTTGTATGCTAAGATGTCTAAATGTGAATTTGGGATCAAAGAACTATTATATATTGGGAACATTATTGGGAAATATGGAGTTAAAGTGCACATGGAAAATATCAGGGTTATCTTAGAATGGCCATCACCAAAATTCATCATAGAATTAAGAGGCTTCATTGGAATATGTACATACTACAGGAAGTTTGTGAAACGATTACCCAAGTTGACTTCTCCACTCACTGATTTGACTAAGAAGGATGCTTTCAATTGGAATTAATAGGCTGAAAAGGACTTCCAAAAAATGAAATAGGTAATGATTATTTGTCCCATACTTACATTACCTGATTTTTTTAATCCTTTTGTTGTTGAATGTGATGCCTCATGTGAAGGGGTAGGGGTTGTCCTAAAGCAAGGCCAACACCCTATAGCCTTTGAGAGAATAAATTTGCAGCCTCATGAAAATATTTACTCCATATATGACAAAGATATTTTTTCCATCATGCATGCCTTGGCCAAATTCCGACAATACTTGGTAGGCAACAAGTTTGTAGTGAAAATTGACCACAATAGTCTAAGACACTTCCTTACCCAAAAGGATCTGAATGAAAGGTAAAAAAAAAAAAGTGGGTAAAAAAGATCCAAGCTTATGATTTTTATATTGAATATTTGAAAGGAAAGAATAACATTGTAGTAGATGCAGTATCTCGAAGACCTTCGTTTTCTGTTATGAACATTGCTAAAAATTGGAAATACATGCTACTAGTTGAATATGCCAAAGATAAGTTTGCTTGTGATGTATTAGATGAACTCATGGGAGATGATAACTACAGAATTTTGAATGGGATTATATATTATAATGTAATAATTTATTTGGTTCGAGATTCAAATCTTAAGTACAAAGTTTTGCAGGAAGCACATGATTCCCCACTAGTAGGTCATCCGAGGATCTTCAAAACCTATAGGCAACGAAGGAAAGGTTCTATTGGAAGGGGCTGAAGGAAGATGTTCAGAATTATTTGAATGAATGTAAGGTATTTCAGAAAAACAAATCAGAACTCACACCCCGCTGGTTTATTAGAACCATTTCCCATTCCGGAGCAAAAATGGGATAGTATATCGATGGATTTCATCACCGATTTGCCCAAATATTTGGGAACGGAATGCATATATGTGGTAGTTGATACATTTACTAAGTTTTCTCATTTCTTTGCTATTACATCCTATTTTAGTGCTACACAAGTGGCTGATCTTTTTTTCAAAGAAATCTTCAGATTGCATGGGCTCCCCAAGAGCATTGTGAGTGATAGAGATGGTAGATTCATGAGTGCTTTTTGGCAAGAACTTTTCAGATTGGTGGGCACTAAATTGACTCCAAGTACAAGCTACCATCCACAAACTAATGGACAAATAGAGAGGGTGAATAAATGGTTGGAAGGGTACTTCTAAAACTATGTGGGAGAAAAACAAAAAGCTTGCACCAAATGGATACATTTGGGTGAGTTTTGGTACAACACCACCTTTCACATGTCAATAGGGATGTATCCTTTAAGAGAATTATATGGTTATTGTTACCACCTAAGTTGTACTTAGTGGTTTTTTATCAAGTGGGCCTGGTGAACCGAACAAGGATAACTTGTTCGGACTTCAAAAGACCTTTGGAAGTACTTCTGGGAAGTGCTTGTTGTACTATATCACATGTTCATACCCCATGGGGGAATTGTAATAAATGTTCTAGCATGATAGTGTCTATAAAAGACTCGGTCTCGTAGACTTTATTTGTTAATCCTATCAGCCCAGGGTGTTTTTTCCCTTGGTTATTATTGGTTGTTGAATAAACGATTGATCATTTCTAAGTTTTTCACTCCATACCTCCAAAGTTGGGGTGGTCGGCTTAGCATTTAGGCCTATTGAGGTTATTAGAGTCTATGTGTCAATGTATAAACATGCTAGACATCATGGTCGAGTCATATGAACATGTCTAAGTCCCCCTAGGTTTTTTCAATTTTTCAATTTTTTATTTTTTTCAATGTTTTTTATTAAAATTTAATTTTTCCAAAACTTAGGCTATTTTTTAATAGTTTAATTGGAAAATTTGATTTTGTAATAAAAGTGGGCCAAATAATCAGTTTCAGTCATGTAGGTGCTCATTTTCAAGCTAAGAGCACCACGTAAACCCATGGACACACTATTTCCTAGTTTTGAGTGATTTTCCATCACTCAGGTCAGAAAGCCCCAAAAAATCATTTATTGATTATTTTAATTAATAAATTAATGAATAATGGAGAAAATCCAAAATCATAGATCAGTGGATTCTTAGCCGATTTGATTGAAATCAGTCAGATCTGAACTAGATTGACTGGATCTGACAAATCCTTGACTGAAGGAGGTGATCAAATCAGATCCAGAGTTGATATTCAGCATCCTTTATGGGGAATTTTTCCCTCCCTCTCTCCTCAACACGTTTTGGCTCATCTGGATGAGTTTTGGTGGATGCTTCAGTCAACAGGTTGAGGTGTCAGTCAGATCAGCTCTTTGATTGACAATTGCACTCAGTGAGACTCAGATCTGGCTCAGTTAGACACAGATCAAGAATTGATAGACTCTCCATCAGCATATTTGGTTTATCTCCTTGGGATTTGCGCCCCCCTTGGGCTGGATCTCCTGGTTTTTGTATATATCCAAGCACAGCAGCCTCTTCCAAGCTAGTTAGAGATGGATTGAAGGGCTTGCTATTGTAATTGTGTATTGATAATCATTTGTGAATAAAGAAGCTTTGGAGGCTATACCGTGTAGTGCATGTGTTTGTGTGGATTCTCAGTGTTATGTTGCTAATGTGGTAACTGCAATTTCTTTCCAATTTCTGTGCCGCTTTTGTGTTCTGGCTTCAAAGATTCGGTTGAATCAAGTAAGGGTGTAAACTAGGCAAGTTAGATTGTTGATCTTGTTTATCCATATGATGTATGCTCAATAATTTCAGTTATATGCTTAAATAAGATTATTTTTGCATGATCTTTCATTTTTGTTGCTTTATATATCTATATCCAGATCTCACGAGGTGTTGTGCAGGCTTGTGTTATCTAGTTGCAGGTTCCTGATTGGATGAAGGTGTGGATCAAGATTGATGCCATTCCTTATCCAATAAGCTCAAAACTCTGTCCCTCAGCGCTCCACAAAAGGGCCTCCTTTCAGCTTGCTCCATTCAAGCAACGAGCCGACCTTCTCTCCTCTTCTTCTCATTTCTTAAAAAAATCAATCTTTCGGTTACCTGTCTCTCCCTCTTATGATCAGATATAGTTCTAGGAATTGAATATATATTATTAGATCCATTTCATAAGATTATTTCTTCTTAGATCTGCAATTTCATAAAGAATATCATTTCATAAAGATAGATCTAGGTGTAGGAATTGCCCTTTTTGCAAGTAGCTAAGTCATAGATCTAAAACTTGCTCATAAGGTAGTTTCTTTTTCGTTCTTTAAAAGTTTCATATTCTACAATAAAATTTCACATCTTATTGGCTTCCCAAACAGAAAGCCAAGATCCCAAGGAAATCTTTCTTTCCTTGGTTCCTTCTTGCAAAACTATATTACCCCAATTTAACAAAATTTAACTTAAGTTTTTTTTTATAACTAGTGTAGTAACCCAAAACACTTTCAAAGTGTGTTTGGGCACATTTGATTCTGATTGCTTGCTGTTTTTTATCAGGTCCAACAAAAAATAGGAGGATACTCTGCCAAATTTCCAACTCTTGGGCGAATCAGAGCTTCCTGGAAGCTTCCCCCACCACCTTGTTTAATTCTAGCTTGTTACAAGCTTGTTGTAAGCCTTTGGATCCCAGATAACAAGGAACAAAGTGAATCAATTTTAATTTTCTGATATTGTAAATTGCTGCTAATAAAATGAAAATTTCCTTTTGAATAGGCTCTTTCGAGCCTATTCACCATCCCCCCTGGGGGGATTTGCGTCGGTGCCAATTTTTTACTTTTTTGCTCATATGTTTTCAAACTGGCGTAGCTCTAATATGTAGGGTAGTATAGTTTGACTCATTATCAATTTCATATTCCATATTTGATATTTCAAATTAATCTTAATACTTACCCCATGACTTCCCGATTGACCCGAAAGGGGAAAGAGATGCGTGGTAGG
>LPNX010264215.1:42599-64445 GCA_001517045.1 Pseudotsuga menziesii
TGCAAATAACAAGAACAAAGCAAAAGGAAATTTGCTATGCAACCACCCAACAAACTCTAGAAAGAACTAAAGTCAGCATAAACTTTACTTGGGAGGAAGGCTTGTATAAGAGACAAGTCAACAACTTTGGCAAGGTAAAGTAAACCAACAAAAGGAGGAAAACAATACCCACAAGCTTCTGAAATCAAACAAAGGCCACTAACAGAGGCTGATCAGAAACATAAGCCAAAAAACAAACCAAGCAAAGGGGACAGGTGAAAGAGCAAAGAGAAAATCCTAATGCTATAAAGGGGCTCACCACATAGATAAAGAACAACAAACAGAATGACACAAACTCCCTGGATTCATGCACCCGCAAAAGACCTTAACAGACCTACCATGCACCAAGAAATGCACTGTGCTTTGAGCAAACTTGGATTTAATAAAGCAGACAAGCGAGAATTACTCCAAGCAAAAAGACTCAAAGGATTTTGAAAAAGCAGGTAGGGTGATCACCAAAAGTCTTCAGACAAGCTACATAGCATTCATAAAGAGAAACCACTCACAAACAGGGATTACCTGAAGAAGGGAACAAGCAAAAACTTGACTTAAAAATCCTAACTTCCAGGTATATACGCGACTGTCTATAAGGGCAGGTCGCGAATGATGCGCGACTGTTCAGTAGAACAACCCACACATACAAGACTGTATATGCGACTGTCTAGAACAGCAACCCGCGCATAGGCAGCAAAATCCCAAAAAAGTCAAAAACTACCCTAAGAAGGCAGGGGAAGTGTGTAATCAGACTGAAAAGGTGTTCCTAAGTGGCAAGAAGGACTTGAAACAATGCAAAAGCTGAAAGAAATCAAGAGAAAAACCCCAAACAGACAAGGCTAGTCCCCAGCGGAGTCGCCAGTTCTGTTGTAAAGGAAAGTGTCCTATGGCTAGGGTTTAAGAGGCCATCAACGTACTGGGGTTGAAAGAGAGATGCACAATGTTCAGCAAGCATATAACAGCAAGTTTCAGAGATGAGAAAGATCCACACCTGATTAACTGAAGGCTGGTCCAAGCTTTCTTTTCAATCATCTTCTTGCTCCTCTCGCTCCAAGAGACCTGCAAAACGAATTATACCTTCCTCAAACCATTATGACCACATATAAACAAATGATAATCAAATAAATCTGAAATAATAATCTGATTAACATCATAATCTGATCATAAACAGAGATTCAATCACACATTGAACAATGATTTGGGAAGAAGAAGGACATCACATCTTTATTAATCTTGAAAACAAGTACAAATATACCTTCTCTTCAAGTTTGGCACCTCACGAAACCTTGATCTAGTTCTACTGCTTCTCTTCTCCAAAGAACTCAGCCTCCAAGCTCTGCAACACAAGGGAAGACCTCCAGGGCAAAGGTGTGGGCAAAGAGAGTCCTGATTCCTCCAGCATAACAATGCATAAATTCCAAGTCCCCTTTCATGAACCTCCCTACCTCTATTTATATGATGAAGAAGAGTTAGGGGCGAAGCCAAAGTGGTTACAACTGAAGGAGTCAGTTGTATAACTACCCAAACTAACTCAAAAGGCATGTTTTTATGTTTTAATGTTAAGAAACAGATGCACGACTATGAAGGAGAGAAACCCACGCATGATACACAAGTTTACACAAGAGAAACCCACGAATATATGCATGCGCGACTTGTAAAACACGAGACTCGCGTATGATACGTGACTATGCCTTAAGGAGAGTCGCGTATACACAAAAAACACATTTTAAGGGTATTTTTGGGCATTTTCAGACTTTGGTGTCTTCTGGAAAGTTTTAGCTAACTGAAATACCTTTCCAACGGCGTAGAAAGGGGGTCAAACGGAATTACAGAACTCAGGATATGGGTCCTCCAAGATAGGTGTTTGTTCAGTGACTTTCAGGAAGTGCCGACATGCGACGAAATCATGGGAAAGTGGTCACAGGCAGAGATGTGTCATTTTCAGCTATAACAGCTATAGAGTTTGATATGAAGGACTTGGATATGATGCATTATTTTCTAGGTATGGATGTGTGGCAGAGTGCAGATGGAATCTTCCTTGGACAAGGGAAGTATGCTGTAGAGATCCTGAAGAGTTTTGGGATGATGGACTGCAAGACTATGGCCACACCTATAGCATCGAACCTGAAGCTATTGAGTGATGCTTCTTCAGATTCAATTGATGCTACGATGTATCATCAGATGATTGGTTCATTGATGTACCTGACGAACACGAGACCACTCATTTGCTTTGTTGTGAACAGCTTGAGCCAGTTCTTGACAGATCCGAGAAATGTTCACTTGATTGTTGCAAAGCATATTCTGAGGTACCTAAGGGGTACAGTTGATTATGGGCTCAAGTACAATGCGAATCAAAGGATTAACCTAGAGGGTTATGTTGATTCAGATTGGGCAGGCAGTGCCATCGATAGGAAGAGCACTTCAGGGTGTTGCTTCAATATGGGATCAGGTGTGATCTCTTGGTTTAGCAGGAAGAAATATTGTGTGGCACTGACTACAGCTGAAGCAGAGTATGGCGTAGCTTGTTCAACTAGTTGTGAGGCAGTATGGCTGCAGAAGATACTCTCTAATTTATTTTATCTCCAGATGGATGCTACTTGTATACATTGTGACAACCAGAGTCGTGTGAAGTTGTCAGAGAATCTAGTGTTCCATGACAATTCGAAGCACATCGAGATCAAGTATCACTATATCAGGGATATGGTGCAAATAGGAGTAGTGAAGCTCCAGTATGTTGCGATGGAGGAACAGATAGCTGATGTGTTGAAAAATCCATTGGCTAGAGTGAAGTTTGAGTACTTCATGGAGAAGCTTGGTGTTCTCTAGATTGAGGTTTCCTCCAAGGGAGAGTGCTAAGATCCAAATCCATTCTAATGAGCAGGTCAAATGTAAGGGCTAAGCCATTCTATCATGGTGAGAGGATTTGGTTCCTTCCATGTCAGATATGAGTGCTAAGATTCATAGCCATTCTCACAAGCAGGTCAGATGTAAGGGCTGAGCCATTCTGTCATGGTGAGAGGATTCAGTTCCTTTCATGTTAGATATGAGTGCTGAGATTCATAGCCATTCTGATAAGCAGGTCAGATGTAAGGACTGAGCCATTCTGTCATGGTGAGAGGATTCAGTTCCTTCCATGTTAGATATGAGTGCTATCCATTCTGTTGAGTAGGAGAGATGTAAGGGCAACTGCCACTCTCCGGGAGAGTGGAGGCACCTGGTCCATTACTAGGTAGCTCAGTCTGGGACTGGGGGCCTTTCTAACAAGGGTGGAGGATTTGGTTCCTTCCAGGTCAGATGTTAGTGCATGCCATTCTGGCGAGGGTGTAGGATTTGGTTCCTACCAAGTCAGATATAAGGGCAACTGCCATTCTTGGGGAGAATGGAGGCACCTGGTCCATTACCAAGTAGCTCAGTCTGGGACTGGGGGACTTTCTGGTGAGGGTGGAGGATTTAGTTCCTTCCATGTTAGATGTGAGTGCAATCCTTTTTGGTGAGGGTGGAGGACTTGTTTCCTTCTAGGTCAGATATAAGTGCTGAAGCCTTTTCATAGATGATAGTGATGTCCTGTCATGCTAGTGAATGTGAGTGTTGGGCCTTTCTGATGTGATTGTAGGTTTCTACATGTTCAGATGTGAGTGTTGTGTGTGCCTTTTTTATGAGTAGGTCAGATGTAAGTGCTGGGTGAAGACCTACATTATGGCTAGGCCTACAACCAGCATGAAAGAAGGCTAGATCTGTAGAACTTCCTATGACAAGATAGCACACATGATGATGACTAGATGAGATCCAGATCGAGCTATGATCCAGATCCAGTTATGATGACTCCGACAGATCCAGATCGAGTGATGATCTAGATCCAGCAGTGATGATCCAGATCCAGTAATGATCCAGATCCAGTGATGATGATCCAAATCGAGTGATGATCTAGATCCAGTGATGATGATCCAGATCTAGCAGTGATGATCCAGATTGAGTGATGATCTAGATCCAGTGATGATGATCCAAATCGAGTGATGATCCAGATCCATTGATGATGATCTAGATCCATTGATGATGATCCAGTGACAATGTTCTAGATCGAGTATGATCCAGTGACGATGTTCCAGATCGAGTATGATCCAGTGACGATGATCCAGATCCAAATGAAAGATGAATTGAAGATGAAGATGAATTGAATATGTAGATGACAAGAAGAACCAGAGAATAATACCAATGATGAAAATTGTGTCAAGAGAATACCTTCCTAGTTAAGAGGGAGTGTTGATGTAATTGTAACTTCGGAATGTATTCACTTGTATTTCTGATCTATTGTAACCTGATGTTTATTCTGGGATGTTACCATGTTATATCATACCCCGATGTTCCAATCAGGAGAATCAATAATGTAAACAATTCATGTCAATTCATAGTGGATAACCCTCCGATTGTCTAAGGGTTAAAGTCCCCGCAGTTCTGGGGCACTAGGGTTATTAGACTCTCCAAGTAGAGGTCGGCCCTAGTAGGGTTTTAGTCCTGTCGAGATTAGTATAAATAGAGAATTGGACTCTCTATTTAGTGCACATCACTCACACACTAAAGTGTAGCGCATAGTTGAGGAAGGAGAAGACACTGGGGCTAGAGAAGAAGAAGATTACTGCTGTCAGGAGTGCATCTTACTATTTTGGGGTTTTACCTTTTGTGCTGATTTTATCTCTGAGGAAGTTGCAGGGTTTTCTCCACTTATGGTTTCCTCGATGAAAAACACTGTGTTCATTGTCTCTTGTGTTTGATTGCTGTACTTGTTTTTATCTCAGTAAAGATCCTAACATAATGCTAGCTTGAATGTTGAAAAACTAACAGTACGCATCGATCTCTTTTTCATTTAAGATATTTTTTGAAGATTAGAGTTTGTTATAAGAAAGAAGCATTCATATAATTCTCCTACTTCATCAACTGATGAGATACTATGAGTCTCTCTTCTTCTTTCTTGCAGATTCTACACTCTAGCGCATGATCATGGGATTCATGATTTCTTCATCAAGTCTTTCACCAAGAAGAAGTTCATTCATCTCATTCAAGCGAAGCTAAAGACCTACTAAAGACATGTTATTTAAAAAAAAATTCCTTTTCCTTTCTTAAGGGAGGATTTTGTTAGAATGGTAATCCACCACTTAGTACCTTGGTTTATAACCTTAGTTAATTTCATTTGCATTTATACAGTGATATGTTATGGTTTGGACTTAGGGAAGTTAAGCCAACAATATAAACAGTTATTTTGGTCTTTTCACACATACAGGAGTCGTCCAGCTTTAAAAAACCATCACGTGTGCCCTCATTAATGATAGGAGCACTCCCATTTCTCTTTTTGAGGACATTTGGTTGACTAGGGGCGCTAGGGGTGTTTCTAGCCCAATGTTTGGATTATTGGAGCATTTATTACTCACCTTGAGCCTCCCAGTCATATCTACTTCCTCACCCATGCATTCCATGGATTTAACATTTCTCCAACACACTTAATTTATGTCCACACCTTGGTTCATGACCGTTTGGGCTAATTTGGAGCTTGTTTGGTCCACCTAGGGGGGATTGGGGCCAATTTTTTCCATTTCACATCTACACTTAGATTGGGATTCCTAAGCCTCACAAATTGATCTAGATGTAATATAGACCTATTATTAACACATTCAAATGTTATACAATTCAATAATATCCAATTTATGTTCACATTGTGTATGAAAAAGTGTTCCTCATTCAGGCTTTTTTGCTGATTTTTTTAAGTAATTCGAATTATGAGAGTCTCTTGGGCTCCTAGATCATGATGTAGATAAAATTATCACATGGTATCAGATCTAATTGGAGTTTCATATCAATCTTGATCATTTGAGCTGCATTTTGAGATATTTTTTGGATGAAATTTTAGTGTTTTTGTAGTAACTTTCAGCAAAATATCACCACTAGCGCAAGAAGAGATGGAGGAAAACCACATATTTCTCACTCCATTCAATTACTTCGAATGGAATGTTGATATGGTCATCCAAATTAGATCTAAGGGTCTCTATAGGGTCACCATGGGTATTGAAATGGAACCAAACTCTGCAGTAGAGAAGTCAAAATACTTTAATATAGTTAATGAGGCCTTTGGATTGTTGTGTCTAAGCATTTAAAGAGAGATACTATTTCATGTTGATAGTTTGACAACCCAAAATGAGGCGTGGCAGAAACTTGAATCTCTCTTTGGGAAAACTAATGATCTAAGGGGACACCATCTTCAAAACGAGCTCATTAGCCTAAGTGCAACGTATTTTGACACTATCCAGGAGTTCTTCACCAAAATCAAGTCCCTAGTACTTCAAATCAAGAATTGTGGAATTGAGAATAAGGAAGAACAGTCGATACTGTTAATCCTTTCGAAGTTGGGGTCATAATATTCAGTGTTTGTTAGCACATTCCTGTCTGGCAAGATAACCATTCGAAATTGGAAAATTCCAACACTAGTTGGCTTCATTGAGTCCCTAACCCAGGAGTAGGAAAAGCTAGTTCAAATGGGAACCATCAAAGAAAGAAAGGATCAATCCTAGGATATGGGTGTTTTGAATGCCTCAAAAGGCAAGTAGAAGGAAAAGAATTAGAAGCAGTCAGAGAAAAGGAAGCCAGATAAACCCAAAACCACTGATGGGGGTTCAAATAATTCTAAGGATAAGCACAAGAATGGAAAGGAGAAATACAAGTGCACCTATTTCCATAAGAGATGGAATCCAGAGAGCTCCTACATGAATAGTATCATTGACATGATTGTGCAGCTACTGGAAAAAATCAACATCCTTGTCCCAGATGGCGCAAGGAATAAAGATGGCAGCTCGAGTTCTAACAACAAGAAGAAATGCCATGCCTTGGTAGCAACTTCTTCTAATCCCTCCACCTTCATTATTGATTCAGGGGAATCTAGACATATGCCTTTCACCAGAGAACTCTTCTCCTCTATGCATTCAAATAGTGTCCTAGTTGTTCGAATGGGAAATGACTCTGAGATCCATACCAAAGGAGTTGGGAGCATCGACCTTGAACATGGATATTTCAGTGATATCCTCTATGTACCAAACTTGACATCAAATTTTTTTGTCATTGTACCAAATGAAACATATAGTAGAATACAAGAGAGTAATGTTTACTTCATATTTTGTAGAGATATCAGAAATCTCCTCCAACCAAATTGTGGCATTGGGGTATGAATACCACCAAGTTAGAATGTATAAGTTCTCAAAATTTCTTCCTAATTCCAAAGGGAAAGCGCTCCTATCACATGCCAATGAGACCTCCAAGATATGGAATGAAATATTTGGACACATGTAATACAAGTTTCTTCAAGCACTGAACAAGGATGAGATGGTTGAAGGGATTCCTCAAATAAAATATTCCAATGGTGCTTGTATTGGCTGTGTAGTGGGCGAACATCCAGAGCGCAACTATGTTAAGGGGAAGGAAAGGAGAGACACAGAAACACTTGGATTGGTACATTCATACCTCATTGTTCCTCTTCCCATTCACTCCTATAGAGTATCAAGGTATGTTCTCACTTTCATAGATGACTACTCAAGATTCTGTTTGGTATACTTGCTTAAGTTAAAATATGAAGTCTTTGAGACATTGAAGATTTGGAAGGCCCTAAGGGAGAAACAAAGTCAGAATAGGATAAAATACTTAGTAATAGAAATGGTAAAGAATATTTCAACAAAAAAATGCATCATATTTGTGAGGAACGTGGCATTCAAATGCAACATTTGGTCCCCTACACACCACAGCAAAATGGTGTGGAAGAGAAAAAAAAAAGGGATCTCAAAGAGATGGCCACATGTATGATTGAGGAAAAGGATATAAGTCCAAATATATGGGCTGAGGAAATAAATTTTGTTTCATATATTTAGAACATGGGATTACATAAATCAGTCGAAGGAAAAACTCCCTACGAGGCTTGGTTTAGCCACAAACCAAATGTCTCACATTTTAGAATTTTTGGCTCAAGGGCATGGGCTCGAATTCCATTAGAAAAGAGTAAGGAATTGCAGCCACAGAGTAAATAATGTATCATGGTTGGTTATGGTGAAGACACAAAGGATTATAATCTCTTTTATCCATCCACACTCAAGGCTTTCATTGAGAGGAGTGTGCAATTCAAAGAGGAACCAATACCGGATTTTGAGCTTGCACCAGGGGAATGCTCTTCTCTCCAACACCATGATGATGTAAGTGATGATTCAAACTCTGATTTTTATGATAATTATGATAATGACATGGACTAATATGACATTTCTGTACATGTCTCACCTTCAAGGCCCAAATGGGCTGATAAAACCATGCAAGTTGTTGGGGATCTAGCAGGCAATCCTTTAGATCCTAGGAAAACAAGATCCCAATTTCACAATGCTTCTTATGCAAGTGAAATTGCTCTTGATGAGCACTGTTATATCATGATTGTATCTAATACACAGTCATATCAGGAATATTTTCATGATCCAAGGTGGAAATAATCCATGCAAGAGGGATTCAATTCCCTACAATAGAATCAAACATGGGAATTGGTTCCCTTGCCTCCCAAGAGGAAGCTTGTGTAATGTAAGTGGGTATTACAAACAAAAATTGCTGTAGATGGTTATGATGTTAAGTAAAAGGCCATATTGTTTGCTAAGGGATACTCTCAAGTCCAAGGAGTGGACTACACCAAGACCTTTGAACCAGTTTCAAAGATGGATTTAATTAGACTAGTTCTATCCATTGCAACGAGTAAATGTTGGGAGGTTCACCACATGGATGTGAAGAGTGAATTCCTCCATGGTAAATTAAAGGAATATATCTAAGTGAGTCACCCTGAAGGTTTCCAAGAGTATCCTTCACTTTTTTACAGGTTGAAGAAATCATTTTATGGGCTTAAGCAAGCCCCCATGGCTTGGTATGCTAAAATGGATAGTTTTTTCCTCTCAATTGGTTTTTCATTCGATGAAAATATGATCCATATGTGTATTTGAAGAAAAATGATGTTGTATTTCAGGTTATTGTACTGTATTTATATGACCTCTTAATTACAAGGATCTGCACCAAACAAATTGGATCAATTAAGGCATCTCTACACATTGAGTTTGCAATGACAGATCTAGGATTGCTAAAACAATTTCTGGGATTGGAAATTGAAAAATATTAAATAGGAGTCATGCTCAACCAAAATAAGTATGCTTAATACCTGATAATAAATTTCAATATGTCTGATTGTAAGGAATCCAATTGGCCATTTCTTTCTGGCTTAAAACTAGGTGAATTTGGTGATTCTCCTTTGGTAGATTGTTCACTGTACAAACAACTAGTTGGTAGTTTGATGTACCTTACACATACCAGAATGGATTTGTCTTATGTTGTTAGTGTTGTAGTAAGGTATATGCAGCAGACACATGATTTCCATTGGAAGAAGCCAAAAATATCCTCCAATACGTCCAGGTAACAAAGAGTTTTGGGGTACACTATGCAACTAGTTCTTCACTAGAACTAGTTGGATTTTCTGATTCGGATTGGGTTGGAGATCCCACTGATATAAATTCCACTTCAGGTTTTGTTTTTATTATTTCTAATGGTCCTATTTTTTGTTCTAGTAAGAAACAACACACAATTTCTCTTTCTTCAGCAAAGGTCAAATACATGGGAGAAGTGAACGCAGCCACACAATGTGTGTGGTTGCAAGGTATTCTTCGGGAGCTTGATGTTTCATTTGAGTCACCCACTATCATTTGGTGTGATAATAAAAGTGAAATCAAGATATCTATAGATCCAGTATAGAGGTAGAGAACAAAGCACATAGAGATCCATATGCACTACATCTCGGGCTTAGTGCATGACAGGGTGATTTCCTTGCAGTACTACCCATCCACCGAGCAAACTGCTGACATATTCACCCAGAGTTTTGTTGAGAAGACCTTCACTTACTTGAGATTATTGCTTGGAGTGAGTAATGGATGGTGATTGATACCATTTAATTACAGGTTTTCAGCCCCATGTCCATTTTAGAGGGGAGGTTTTGTCCCGTGAGGTTTTCCTCTTTTCCTCATTTTTACATGGACAAATAATTTTTTGTTTGTAATGAGGTGACTTGATTTTTGTTGACAAGGCCTCCAATAATATTTTGATGAGTTGTACTAATTCATGGTTAATGGGGGGTGTTATAACAATAATCCACCACTTAGTACCTTGTTTTATAATCTTAGTCAATTTCATATGCTTTATGCAATGATATGCTATGGTTTGGACTTAGGGAAGTTAATCCAACAATATAACCAGTTATTTTGGTTTGTTCACACCTACAGGAGTGCTCCAACTCAGTCAACCATAACATGTGCACCCTCATTAATGACAGGATCGCTCCCCTTTCCTCTTTTTGAGGAGATTTGGTTTACTAGGGGTGTTAGGGGTGTTTCTAGCCCAATTTTTGGACTATTGGAGCATTTATTACTCACCTTGAGCCTCCCACTCACATATACTTGCTCACCAATGCATTCCATGGAGTCATCATTTCCCCAGCACACTTCATCCATGTCCACACTTTGGTTAGTAACCATTTTGGCTGAGTTGGAACTTGTTTGGTCCAGCTAGGGGGGATTGAGGCCAATTTTGGCCATTTCACATGTACACTCAGATTTGGATTCCTAAGCCTCAAAAATTGATCTAGATGTAATATAAACCTGTTCTTAACACATTAAAAAGTTAGACGGTTCAATAATATCCATTTTTTGTTCACATTGTGTATGTAAAATTGTTCCTCCTTCAAGCATTTTTGTTGGTTTTTTCAAGTAATTCAAATTGTGAGAATCTCCTGGGTTCCTAGATCATGTTGTAGATCAAATTCTCATAGATTTTCCTCATGTTTTTTTCCTCTTTCCTCACTTTTCTTGACATGAATAATTGTAAAGGGGTACCATAGCCTTATTGTTGGGCCCTATATACACCTATATATCATCATAAAATCAGAATTAAAGGGGGGTGTGGGAATATATTAAACCCACTTCATAACTTTGGATAAAATATTTAATCATTTTTTATTAATTTCCTACCCACTAGCCTCGATAATTGGAATAAACTTACACTACATAGTCCACACTTACCGTATATAGCGAGAACCCTTTAATCCTGATTCTGGGTTGATCCTTTCCACCTTATTGAATACCAAAATTAGTAACTGTACTTTCCTGCAAATTCTTCCTTATTCTGCTTTTATCCATCTTTTCTATGGATAAGGTAAAGCTAGTAAACTAGGAAACTGTTATCTTTTGTTGCCAACCCATCCTCCATTATTTTCTCTCCATTTTCCAAGATTAGCATGTTTTTCCATCACTCTTGACAAGTGACTCATGATTTTTCTAATTTGTGATGTCCTTGAATTATTTGGGAAGTGCTTTAGCCACCTATGGGGGTTTATC
Organism: Pseudotsuga menziesii; assembly: GCA_001517045.1. NCBI lineage: Eukaryota > Viridiplantae > Streptophyta > Pinopsida > Pinales > Pinaceae > Pseudotsuga > Pseudotsuga menziesii. The sequence goes on from LPNX010264215.1 coordinate 54,065, forward strand.
ATATTTAGTAAGGCTACCTTTCTGAGCTTGATGAGTTCTCTCAAATACAACTTGTTTTTACTTATGAGGGATGTATTATTTATGTACACTCTTATTCATCATTATTCAATGAAAGGATACACTTCAATATTCATCTCTTCATTCATGTGATTCGGTCTCATTTCTTCTTTCTATTTTTCCTGTGTATGCGCCTGAGAATTATCTTAGTAGAAAGATCTATTTCCAGTGCTTCTTATTAGCATATTTACTCATAGCATTGGAGATTCTATTTGTACACAAGTTATTGGTGAATCTATATGTCATAGGAATATTTGGAACAAAATTAACATCATATAAATGGAAAATTAGCATATGCATCAACATCATCATCGACTTCATCATGTGGCTGATGGAAAATTATCATAATCAAGACCATCAACTTGTGACTGCTGGAACAACATCATCATCACCAAGAACATCAACATGTGACTTCCAATCATCATTATCAAGAACATCAACATGTGACTTCTTCTAGATATTTCTTGATGATATGTCAACATTTAAGAATATGCCAACTAATCTTTCCTCAAAATGAAACATTTGTTTGATACTATATTTTACAAATATTTCTTCTAGTTAATACAAATTTTGTATATGTTATTTTACAAAGGTTAAGTCATTCTTTCATCTAGATTATATATTTCCTAGATATCGTATATTAAAAACAGTTCTTATTATATTTCTTCCATATCATGCTTAACACAAAGTCCACATTTCAGGAAGGTGTTGCTGTTGCAACCGCTTCCCAAAACTTTTTCTCATTTTTTGGGCCCCTCCTAAGAATTTTAATTTCTTATCCTTTTTAGACTACTTGTGCTCCTTAAAGGTTGATTCCATGACTTAGTTTTTATTTTTTTACAAGTGTGAAAATATTTTTTCCCTTAAGTTAAAACTCACATTTTTCTTTCAACATGTTGAAAGAACTCGTCAAGTTGAGGCGACACGTCGAAAGAACTCAGCATTTCCATCCGATGTCTCCCAACCGATTTTTTACTTTATTTTTCCCAAGGCCTAAGTATTTAGCGGAATATTTCAACGAGTTTCTATCGACACTGTCGAAAAAACTCAATATTTGGAGCCGACAGTATCGACAGGACTCAGCTTTTCAAGCCGACAATTCTTGTTTGGGACCTTTTCATGAGTCTACTCAATGGTCTTTTCTGGAAGAACTCATGTTTTGAGCACGATGTGTTTGGTAGAACTTGCGCTTGCTTACCGACATGTTTTATCAGAGGATTAGCTTAATTTGGTTGAAAGTCATCACTAAGTCTTGCCGATGGTTTTGGCTAAACTCATTCTTCATCGTCGATGTGCTCGACAGGACTTAGCTTTCACTGTCGATCAGAACGTTTTTGGGATTTTACCGACGTTCATTTTTCGGTAGCATTTGACAAGTTCTTTCCAATGTTGTCAACAAAACACCATGTTTCAATTTGACATTGTCACAGACGACTTGGTTTCTCATGTTGATTCATCAAAATTTTCTAATGGGTTTAGGCACCAAAACATCATTTTCATCTGCGCGCCATTAATTACCCAGCGACCACATTTTTGGATATTTCCATGATTTTTCTATATATAACGCAGTTGTTTTTTATGATTTATTACCATTTTACTATGTTTTGGATGTGTCTGGATATCATTTTCCACTTGGAGTCAATGGATTGCTTAAGCCAAGTACCGTACCTGCACCTCTACTTTCCAGGTAGGCCTAAAACTTATCTCATGCACTGTTGTTTTAAAAATATTGAGAAATGACATTTTCCAGAGGTGTAGGGTTATAATAATAGGAATTTGGATGTAGATGTTTATGACCGTGGTTTTAAAAGGCCAACCCAGCCCCATAGGTTTTTTTTTAACCAGCCACCCGCTGGGAACTTTCCCAAGTTAGTTTGCACTAGAACCCTTGGCATCGTTGAGCTTTTACCGAGTTTTCTAAACTGACCATGCTTTATTTTGTTTTCTTTCATTTCTTCTTGATTTCATCTTTCAATCCATAGATATGGGTCTATCGAACCTGTGGGGTTTTGCTGGTAAAGTTATGGTGGGTCGATTGTTTCATCGACTGTGCATTGTTTGGTTTGCTTTTCTATATGGAAATAGGGGAACGCTTGATGGATTCTCACTCAGTGGATCTCTATGCTTAAAAATTTGGCCTCAGCTTTTCTTTTCAAGTGGTATTATTTTTCATTTTGGTCAGTACTATGGTCAAGTAGGTTTTCACAGGTCCTTAGGGTCAATCTAGGGTTTTGAACTTTCCCCAAGATTCCGTTGGCTTTGAGTTACAAATTCTTCACTGAGTTTCTAATTATTTTCTTACCTCTAAAGAAAGTTCATGACTTCAATGTTTAAAACAAAATGAATAATGGAAAACCTTACAAGAAAAAACCATGATAGTCAGTGTGTAGGCCAAATCCTGACTTGAAGCACAAAATGAATGGTTTAAAGAACTAGAGACCTAAATCACAAAACATAATTTAGAGCTTGAACATGAAGTGATAATTTTCATTCCAGTTTTGACCTAATGTATACCTTACCACAAGTTTAAGTATCTAGATAACATGTAGGAATAATTTCTCTACATCACAAGGTTACTCTTAGATGTCCAAGGATGAATTAGTAAAAAAATATTTATTAAGTCGTCATGGAAATATTACTCTTCAAAAGAAACCATGTTTTGTTATTTCATCTTTTCATTGATCTTAACATTGATATCTTAGCATCTTATTTTAGTTGTTTTATATGCATGTTACTTTGACTAATACATATTTTGTTGTGGTTATTCTCTAGTCCTCATATCCCAACATTCCAAAGAGAGGTTGAAACAAGAAGGACAAGGTCACTGAGGAGGACTCAGATATAGAGATTTTTCCCATAATAGAAATCATCTATGAAGACATGAAAGCTGACATAGAGGATGAACCAGAGTTTCAGTGGGGAAAGATATATCATATGGTAAAGGAACAAAATGTACTAGATGCAGGCCTAGAATATATACCTTTATACGTGAACTTAAGAAAATCAGGTATCACAAAGGTATCCACCCACCTTGAGCTTTTACCTTGAGCTAAGGTTATTGGATGGATCATACGGTGGGCACATGAAGGTACTATGATTATTTCAAGCATAGAAGGAAATGCTTTCACCCCTTTAAACACTGTATATATAACCAAGGATTGCAAGCTACCATCCCCACAGAATTTGATTACAAATGAATGGTTAAAAATGTGAATTTAGATGTTTTCTAATGTGCTAAGCAAATGATGGTAGCAGGGAAGCAGTTACGCCAAAAATCCACATGTGAATACGAAACTGCTAGCTTACATACTCCCTACTAAATCACAGCTCTGATGCTAAATAGAATATTTGGCCAAGAAAATGGGAAGTTCTATAAGATGAGATGGATCTCATTCATATACCATGTAGCCATGTAGAGCACCATATTTAATTGGGAAGATATTGTGGCAGACAACCTGTCATCATACGTAGTTGCACCATAAGGAGGCCTAACTCAAAGGAAGTTTGAATTTTACATGAGCTTCTATTTGATTGATTGTATTTTATGCACACAACCATTCCCAAAGCTCAATTTTGATTGGTATCATACCATGACTCCTGTATATGCCGCATATCAGATTTTATGGGCTCATAAATATGCAAGTTACTACAAGTTGATATGTGGCGAGTTTTTGATGCCTCTATATGAGCTAATCTTTGTCAAAGAACATAAGTGTTTTTAAAAATGTGCCATGAAGGTTATATATGTGTACAAAGACTATTATTTTTCCAAGTAGGGCACCTATATAAGGATGTACGAAGGATCCCAACCTCCATCATTGTTGTCGAAATACGGCATGGACTATGTAGTTCACAAGGAGGAAGTAAGACAATTGTTTATAGATGGGTTCAAAAATTTATTATTTGACATGAAGAAAGAAGTCTTCCCACCATTTTCATTCTGCATGGGTAGCTACACATTCACAAAGGTTAAAAGTGCACCAGAATTTGTGAAGGATCTGGGAAGTTTCCACTTTGGGGAGAATATTTTTCACAAGAACAATGCTTAGGACAAGGTTGCAAAACACTGTGCATTTGTAGGAGTACATTTTGAATACTCCCATAATTGGGACAAGGATGAGGAGGTATACAAAAACGTGTGCAACATGATTTCCTTGAATAAGCAGTTCAAAAACAAGATCACAACCACAGGAGGCAAAGGAAGAAGCAACACCACAGAACAACAAAAATAGCAGGAAGAACCTGCTAAGAAACGAGAAGAATATTCCTAAAAGCTAGTGGAAGAAGTTGAAAAGCTACTAGCTAAGGAGGCCCAAAGGAAAAAGGTAGAACAAGAAAGACTTTGACAGGAAGAGGAATAAAGGATACAAAGAGAATTAGAAGAAATATTATGAAAAGAAGATGAGCATGCATCTGAAGAGTTAAGAAAAAAGGAATAAGAAGACGAAGACAGAGAGAATTTGGAGCAGGATACAACCCAAGATAATCTAACATATCCTCCTGCCCCATCCAATGAAACAATAATAGGAGTTCACATCCCTTTGGATGAACTTGCATTGATACCTTTTACTCCATCCAAGAAACATGCAGTAGCCAGCATAGACACAATATTCTTTGACAAAAAAAAGAAATCCATTCTCAGAATATCATAAAAGAGATTAAAAATTGGTGATCAACCTAATGTAGTCACAGTAACTGAGAAAACTATCATGCAAGGAAAGAATCAGAATCCTCAATTCTTAGCATCTGTAAATGTAGTTGTCACATAAGCAAATGTGGATAATGTGAGCAAGCTACTAGAGGATGCTTAAGATGAAGGATGCTCTAGTCAAAGAACAGGGTGAAGGATGAGAGTTAAAGAGAAAGCATGAGGATACAATATCTGAATTTGAAAGGCTCCAGAAGGCTTATCAAGATTTAGAAGTACAAAATGATGCACTAGAGATTTCAGTCATGATCATGGAAGGGGAGAATAAATATCTAGAAGACAAGGTGTTGAGGTTTGAAGCACAACAATCTATAGAAAAAAAACAAGAAGAGGAGCTGAGGACTCAGGAAAGGGAGTTGGAAGTGCATAACAATTCATTGGAAACTCATCTTAAGGTGGCCACTGAACAACAACCTGATATCACTCCCTTCTGGGATCAAGCTTTCTTAATCTAGAGAAGCTTTTATTGGGTTCAATTGAAACTTGTTGAGGAGATATATAAGATAAAGCATGCAGATACAAGGTTGAAAGAAATTTCAGCAATGTCAACTGATTTTAGAGCAAGGCTATTAAAGGTCGCAGAAAAGGTTCAAAGTCAGCTAACTTGGGTAGAATCCAACTCAGTATTTCCTGAAAATTCTCCTTAAAAGACGGTAGAAGGTTTGAAAATAGATTTGGCACTCCTAGATTTCAGTAGCAAATCTACGGTAAGATTCACTAATGCAGTTGAAAAAACTTTGGAAAAGTGTACTAAATTTTACAAGAAAATGTGCATTGTGCATAATAAATGGCAGGATCCTTCAACAGAAAAATTAAGGAGTTTCCAGAAAAATATTAGCACCTAAATAATCTTCAGGACCAATTGCACAGAGACGAATATAGTATTCATAAAATCGAAGGCATTAGTGAGGTAGCTGTAAAAATCTGGATTCCAGAGGCTTCTGTTAGTAAGTATGTCTTAGAAGACTTGTTGAGAACTACTCCGCCAAAAGTAATAGAAGTAGAATCATAGTTGAGTTGGCATGAGGCAACTGCCATACTGTTGGAGCCAGTGGACTACAGAATTATTGCTCAGGAAGCCAATGTGTGGGGTGAATTCATTGAAAAACTAGCTCGTCCCACCTGAGATTGTGTCTTTTCTGTATTTTGGCACTTTATTGTAATTTATTTTATTTTATTTCAATTTCCTAGTGCAAGGCACTAAAGGACAAAATTTTGAAGTTGTAAATTCAGGGAAGCTGTAAAGGCTAGGGTATTCAAAGAGTCATTTGTAAAATGTATAAATAGGAGTAGAGGATAGACAAGAAAAGGACTTTTCACTAGCGTATACTTATTGAGTTATTTGTATGAAGAATTACTTTTTCTATGAATAAAGAGGAACCATTTTTGCTACAGGAAGTACTGTACAAGTTTTCACATGGATTGTATGGATTTCTAATGCGAAACTACTTCTTATTTAGATGTTATACAACTGTGAGATCATTCTAACTTAATGAATTATTTCTGCAATGATGAATGATTTTTACTTTCTATTGGAAATCTTTTGCATACAATGAGTAATGAATGTTTCAACATTGCAAAACTATCTTTTTTTGTATTTTCTGTTGTAATTATGTATATAGAATTTGAATAGCTACTTGTAGGATTCAATATGCAGTGTTACAGTACATTACTCTTTTCTGTATAAACTCGACTCCCCTTGGGGATAGATAGAATAGTTTAGATTAGGATAGATCATAGTTGTTTTTCTTTTATAAAAGTGACCGAGGAGCAAGAGCACTAAGACAGGAGGTAAGAACCTATGCATCTCTAGTGAGGTTCTTGTTCATTTGTCACTTGTGTTTAGTTTAGGCACTTGCATTTCATCCTCAACATAAAAAATCACATAAACGGTGGATTGGGACGCAACCGATAAAATAAAATTAAACACTTTAATTCTACGGTAGTCGAGCTGCTAACCAAATAGGTTCCCCACACCAAAGGTGAGCAATATAGTTGGGATCGCTTTTTGGGGAGAATCCCTACTATCTATGCCTAGATATTTTCTAGGAATGAACAGTTTTGTCACTAGAAGGAGGGCTACCAGTGCATGGATGGCAGAGGAAATCGGTTTACAATAAATTATTCCATTGAGAATACCTCTGAAACTAAGTTTCCTGGAGATTTCATTCTTGAAGAACAACAGAGAGTAGGTTCTAAAGAATAAGGTTCAAAACGTCTATACATTGTTACGTTTGAAGAAGTTAATCACTTAAGAATACATACAAGATCTTACGTGAAGAATATTGGAGGATTGAAAGCAATTCCTGCATTACCAAGAAGGGAGGCTTCCAAGAAATTACCTTCTTATACTGAAGATTGTATATTAATGGAAAATTTGGAAGAGTTGGTTGATTTATCCACACAAGATATCATCCAAGCGCTTGATCAGTTAGGACCAGATTCCCCTACATTTCAATCTCCATTACAATCACCTCCATAGTCTCCACCATATAATCCTTGTCAAATTATGGTTGCAAATGCTAATCAACCTGCATGGAGAGCAAGAACACCACTCAACTTGGCTACTCCATTGCATTACCTGCCTAATGTTAGAATAATCAACCCATAGTTTACCCATTTAGACATTAATTTAATTATTTCTGTCTTATTAGCCTAGTTCATGTGTCCCACCTTGTGCAAGTTGTCATTTGCCTATCTATAATGGTCAAACTTGCCTTATTTGACTCATTTAGCGCATGGGAGAGCTAAAGTAATCAATTCTACTTTATTCCTCACCTCCTAGGTGCCCTTCTGCTTTTTCTGCTTTATTCCCTGCTTTTTCAATGTTTTAAGGCAAAAGGAAAAGCTAGACTAGGTGAGGTTGACTAGTTTTTTGTCCTACACATCCTCCTCTCTTTTCTCCATGAAAAAGCATGTATGAGATGCCATTCCACCACTCTTTAGCTTGCCTAAGATATTTTTCCAATTCATGAGCTCCATGACAGATTTGGGATCAGCTTTTTACACCTATGGGGGATTTGCTTATTTTTAGTAAGCCTGCTTTATGCTAGATTCGAATTGATCCTCATGCATTAGAATACCTGATGTATGTTATTTATTCAGCAACCTATTTTATTACAGGGTTGGCTATTGTACACTTATTTAATACAGTTTAGTGTTCAGCTCCAATTTTCAGTCTCTTTGTGAGTGATTTTGCATGATCAATTGTTAATTGTTGTGAGTAAAATTAATCTATCACCTGGTTCAATTTCCACATGGTATCAGAGCCATTGTAGATTGTTTCTCTCCTTCAAAAATTGTTTTGCGGGTTCGACATCAGTGACTGGGAGCCTTCTACTGACAGCCGGGACAAATTTTCTAAGCTATGGATCAATCACAGAAAACTATCTTGACTCCTTTCAATTTATTTGAATGGAAAGCAGAGATGGAGATACTGTTGAGAGCAAAATGCATCTATAGGATGACTATGACAACAGAAGCAGAGCCCAATGCAGCTGCAGAGAAGATAAAATGGCACAACGGGAGGCATGAGGCTTATGGCCTCCTATGTCTGAGTATTTCCAGAGACCTCCTTTTCCATCTTGATGGATTGACATCACCGAATGAAGTATGGGAGAAGCTTGCTGATATTTTTGGAAATACAGATGAGATGAGGGGACATCAAATCGAAAATGAGCTGATTTCTCTGAGTCCAAATAGCTTTGAATCCCTGCAGCTATATTTCTCCAAGTTCAAAGCACTAGTTTTGCAGCTGAAACAGTGTGGTATTTAAAAGAAAGATGATCAGCTCATACTGGCCATCCTCTTGAAGTTGGGCCCTGATTATTCAGTGTTTGTTTCGACCTTCTATGCCACAAAACTGATAGCTCGAACCTGGAAGATGCCTAGCCTTGCAGATTTCATGGAATCTCTCACACAAGAACAAGATAAGATGGTGATGATGGGCACCATCAAACCATCCAAAGATCAAGCTTTGATTGCTGGAGATTTGAAGGTGGATTCAAAAGGCAAAAAGAAAGCTAAAAATCCACCTGAGCAAAAGAGAGACAAGAAACAGTCTCCAGAGGATCTATAAGGTCCCAAGAAGAATAACCAGAAGAAGAAGAACAAAGGTGAAATGAACAAGTGCACATACTGCAATAAGGGCAATCACTCTGAAATATCTTGTATGAAAAAGTAGATAGACATGCTGAACCAACTCCTGGAGAAGAATGGCATCTCCCTTCCAGATAGCTCAAAGAAGAGAGAAGGAGGATCAAGTTCAGATGACAGAGAGAGAGTTCATGCTCTAGTTGCTGGAACATCAAGCTCACCCAGTTTTATCATTGATTCTGGAGCTTCAAGACACATGGTTTCAACTAAGGAGGCCTTCTCCTCACTGGATATGTCGAAAGGACCATCTATTGTACTGGGAGATGACTCTCTCACTGAAAGTAAAGGCAAAGGAAGGATAGATCTTGATCATGGTAAGTTCAGCAATGTGCTGTATGTGCTTGGTCTCGCCTCCAACCTCCTGTCAGTGTACCAGATGACCCACACTGGGTCTCCTAAGAAGGTCATATTCTCCCCCGATGAAGTTGAGATCATAGAGATTTCAACTAGTAGAGTCATTGCAAAAGGAGTTGCAAATCATGCTCAAAAGGTATACATATTCTCACACTTCCTACCTTACTCAAACCCCTCTGCTCTTCTCATTCATGCTAATGAAGCCAGCAAGCTGTGGCATGAAATATTTGGCCACCTAAATTACAAGTATCTTTCTGATCTTAGTGAAAAAGAGATGGTCATAGGGTTGCCCAAGATAAAATTTTCCAAAGGAGTCTGCCAAAGTTATATCCTAGGAAAACACCCAGAGCACAAATTTGAGAGAGCTAGTCATGAGAGAACCTCTGCACCCCTCGAGCTGATCCATAGTGATGTTGCTGGCCTATTCCCTCATATGTCCATGAGTGAGGCCAAATATGCATTGACTTTCATTGATGACTTTTCCAGGTATTGCTGGGTTCACTTCCTGAAACACAAGTCTGAAGTTTTTGGCCTATTCAAAGTCTTTAAGGCTTTGGTTGAAAACCAGTCTGGAAGGAAAATCAAGGCCCTCAGATCTGACAATGGTGGTGAGTATGTCAAGTCTTAGTTTATTAATTATTGTGCAAATGCAGGTATTCATATGCATCATTCTATCCCTTACACACCACAGCAAAATGGTGTTGCTGAGAGGAAGAACAGATCACTGAAGGAGATGGCAACATGCATGATGGAGGCCAAAACTTTGCCACCAAAGTACTGGGCTGAAGCTATCAACTATGCAGCCTATATCCAGAATAGGGTGCCTCACAAATATCTTGATGGTATGACTCCCTTCGAAGCATGGAGTGGGCACAAGCCAGATGTGACCCATTTCAGGATTTTTGGCTCAAAGGCTTGGGCTAGAATCCCGACAGAGAAGAGGAAGGATTTGCAGCCCCAAATCCAAGAGTGTCTTTTTGTTGGATACTCTGAAGATTAAAAAGGGTATAATTTGATAAATTTGAGCACAAACAAAGCCTTCATTGAAAGGTGTGTTCAGTTTGAAGAAGAACCCCTTGCAGCAGTGGAAGTTGGTGAAGCCTCTTC
>LPNX010264215.1:65871-80568 GCA_001517045.1 Pseudotsuga menziesii
AGTGATAGCACAGACAGAAATTCCACTTTAGGATATGTGTTCATGCTTGCAAAATGCCAATCATCTGGTCAAGCAAGAAACAGAGTGCCATTGCACTCTCATCTACAGAAGCAGAGTACAGAGGAGTTGTTAATGCAGCAACTCAATGTTTATGGTTGCAGGGTTTACTTGGAGAGTGTGGCTTCGAACCAGAGTACTCAACTACCATATACTATGATAACCAGAGTACCATTCAAATCTGCAAAGATCCAGTTCAGAAGCAGAGAACCAGACACATTGAGATCTATATGCACTACATCAGAGAGCTTGTGCATGATGGCACCATTCACCTACTCTTCTGCTCATCTTCAGAACAAGTAGCTGATATCTTCACCAAAGCATTTTGTGAGAATACCTTCAGCAATCTCAAATCACTGCTGGGGATTGCCGATCATGCTGTGAAAGCATGAGTGAAGACAATATTCTACAATTTTGTTTTACAGTCCATGTTTAAGGGAGGATTTTCCCAAGTTGGTTTTGCCTCTTTCCTTGTTTAAATGGACATGCAGTATGTAAGGGGTGACTAAGCCTTGTTGCTAGGCCCTATAATTTTTTGATATATTACTCATAATTTAGGCTTAAGGGGGGGTGTTAGAATAATCAACCCATAGTTTACCCATTTAGACATTAATTTAATTATTTATGTCTTATTAGCCTAGTTCATGTGTCCCACCTTGTGCAAGTTGTCATTTGCCTATCTATAATGGTCAAACTTGCCTTATTTGAATCATGTAGTGCATGGGAGAGCTAAAGGAATCAATTCTGCTTTATTCCTTGCCTCTTAGGCGCCCTTCTGCTTTTTCTGCTTTATTCCCTGCTTTTTCAGTGTTTTAAGGCAAAAGGAAAAGCTAGACTATGTGAGGTTGACTAGTTTTTTGTCCTACACATCCTCCTCTCTTTTCTCCATGCAAAAGCATGTATGAGCTACCATTCCACCACTCTTTAGCTTGCCTAAGCCATTTTTCCAATTCGTGAGCTCCATGACAGATTTGGGATCAGCTTTTTACACCTATGGGGGATTTGCTTATTTTTAGTAAGCCTGCTTTATGCTAGATTCAAATTGCTCCTCATGCATTCAAATCCCTGATGTATGTTATTTATTCAGCAACCTATGTTATTATAGGGTTGGCTATTGTACACTGATTTAATACAGTTTAGTGTTCAGCTCCAATTTTCAGTCTCTTTGTGAGTGATTTTGCATGATTAATTGTTAATTGTTGTGAGTAAAATTAATCTATCACCTTGTTCAATTTCCACACCTAAGCACCCAAAAAGGGTTGTACCAAATTTTGACCCTGGAAAGGGAATTTCCGTAGAATACCACTTGCAAACTTACTATTTATCTTTGGAACTTTTAGGTGTTGAACATGAACATTTTGTATGCAGGATTTTTCCACATACCTTTGAGGCTAAAGATCCTTCCTGGTTTTTCAGTTTACAAGCTAATTCCATAACAAATTGGGACACATTTGAAAGGGTTTTTAGAAGCAAATTTGGCAGTAAAATAACCATCACCTCCATTACAGAAGAATTTCTTTCTCTGAGGATGGATAACAAAGAAAAAGTGTAAGATTTCAACCAGAGGTTTGCTGCTCATGTGAGTAATTTCAGTGCTACAATAAAGCATGTTGAAGAAACTTTAATAGAATACTATACTTCAGCACTTTTCCCCTCTATAACAATGTTTGTCAAAAGAGCAGTTAAACGTTCATTAGTGGAAAATTATGAGGAAGCCCATAAAGTGGAGGATGAACTTGACAATATAGCCAAGCATACTTCAGAGCCAGAAATAAAAAAAACTTTATCAGTAAAAAGCCTTTTCTGCTACCAGACCTAAGGAATAACTCTCGAATGAATTATAAAATGTGGTCAAGATGGTACAAAAGTTAACAAATAAGATAATAGATCTTTAAAAGGAGAAAGAAGCTAGTTCATCAAAAAAGAAGTTCAAGCATTATTTCAAGAAAAGATAAGAAAGTGGACAATATCAACCACCTATGTATAATTCTTATGTTTTGAATTTTAATGAAGTAGCGATGGATCATTTATGCACTCTCCATCAAGAGATGCATTTTAAAAACAGATGTCCACAATGGATAAACTCAATGACCTTAGTTATGAATCAAATATTAGATGCTCAATTAGCAGATCCTGAGGTAGAAGAGGATAAAACAAATGAACTAGAAGAAACAAATGAAACAAAAATGCTCTTATGGGATTGTGTACCTACATTGGGACTAAATGAAGAGGATCCTAGTGAAGAGATCCAACTCTCATCAGTAAATGTTACAACCAAAAGTAAAGGACCAGTAATGGAGGAAAGGTCAGTACTACCGAAAATAAAGAAGATATAAGTAAATATGAAGAATATTATCAATACTACCTAAACAACATCTAAGTATGATCTAGTCAACATAAAAGATAAAATTCCAGCTGTCAGTAAGCCTATTAATATCATGGAAAATAAAACAGAAAATAGTAAGAAAGGTATGGTGGAATATGATATGGGGTATGACATAGTACAAGACATTAAGAAGACAAAAGTGAATATTTCTCTATTTGAACTATCTAATCTGCCCTAACAAAGAAAGAAGCTTCTAGAAGCTTTTGATCCACATCCTAGTAGCTCCCAGGAAGACATTCAATCCGATAAAGAAATTAATGAAGCAATCATTGGAGGGAAATCCAAATCTCAAACTTTTTCATTTTTACTATCTTTTGAGATTTTTAATCATAATGTGCATAATTATTTGGTGGATTATGGGGCTTCATATAAATTCATGCCACTCTCAGTACGTAAAAATATCAATGGTCAACACACACCGTCCTCATGTAAGATTATTCAATTGGACAGATCTACGGTCAAGATAATAGGGAAATGAAAAATGTGTTGATTCGGTTATCTGGAGATGATAGAGTTTGCCAGTTTATACATATTATGGTAGTGGATATACCAGAGGCCTATGGATTGATTTTGAGGAGGGATCAGTCTGCAATACTGAAATGGTATTTTGCAACTGATTGGTCGAACATGTGGCTTCCATTTAAGAATAGTCAAAATCAGATTAAGGTAACGAGGGAACCGCACATGAAACACAATGCATTAAGGAAATTTCAATTTAAAATGGGCCTTACAAAAATAATACAAATTCCATGTCATCATGTATTATCCAATCAAAATTCTTTAAAATTAAAAAAGGGAGCACCTCTTCAACAAATTTTTAATATAAATTTGGGCATAGGTTTCATAAAAAAAAACTACTTTTTTTGTTCGTATTTTCGACATATCTCCCCTTGTTTTTACTCAAATTTCAATTGGGAGAGCTCGTTGGATGTGGAATTAAATTTTGTATCCAACGTGTACCTACTTGGAATACTTTTGATGGGCCTTTCTACCCCAAAAATAAGAAATACCTGAAAAAATGTGATGATGATGTCATCATCACGTTTTTTCAGGTATTTCTTGTTTTTGGAGTAGCGGGGCCCATCAAAAGTATGTCGAGTGGGTACTCGTTGGATGTCTAATTTAATTCCACATCCAACGAGCTCTCCCAATTTAAATTTGAGTAAAAAAACAAGGAGATGTGTCGAAAATACGAACAAAAAAGTATTTTTTTCTTTTCTTCCTCCAAAATTAATAAATATTATTTTATTATTTTAACTATTATTTTATTAATTTTCCTTATGAGGCCCATTTTGACTTGAAATTTCCTCTAATGTGACTCAATTGGAGGAATGAACCTATAAACTTCTCATATTCATTCTTGCGTAACTACTTTTTAGAGCTTGAGCCAGGGAATTATCAAGCTGAAGAGGCCAGTTGTGAATCAGACACACAGTCTGAACTCCTTCATTTTTTGTGCACTAATGATATTGATTGTAATATAGTAAATTTAGTTTATAACATAGAAAGTAACACTAATCAAGTAGATTTAGAATATAGATTTTGGTTTTTGTACTTTGATGGTTACAAAAATCAGGAGTCGGTTGTGTCCGGATTGACCTAGAAAAGACCAAACAATTTCTCTATTGTAGACTAGAGTTTGAATGTACAAATAAAACTACTGAGTATGAAGCTCTAGTCCAGGGCCTGAGAAAATCCATTGAAATTAATGTTAAGAACTTAAAAAAATTTGGTGACTCCGAGATAGTAGTCAGACAGGTTAGAAACTCAATACATTGTTTATCACCGCACCTGAAAGGGTATTAATCTGAAGTCTGGAATCTGATTGTATGTTTTAATGCTTTCAATATAACTTCAATTCCTAGATTGAAGAATGTTGCAACTGATTTTTTAGTTGTTTTGGCTGTTAGGTTAGTACCTACAAATAATAAATGTGTTATTGAACTTATTTCCAGACTAGTTGTACCAGATAATGTTACAAATCTAAGGGTGTTTGATGATGACAAGAAGATTATTGATTTCCTGGTCAATGATGAAATTTTCAAGGACTCTGTGACTGATTATGAAGAACATCAAGAAAATCTACAAAACAAAGAAGTAACCAAAGGGATTTTTATGCCCAAAGGAGTAAGGTCACTAGAAGGGATGTTTGACTTACATAAAAAATTCAGAACGCCATCAAATGTCAAGACTAATAGTTCATCTATGCAATATGAACTGATCAATTTAGGGACAGAGGTTGAGCCCAAATACGTGAACTTTCACTTCAAACAACTCGCTTGAAGGACTGCTCACACAAAAGGGATAATTGGGAGACGAGTACCCAATATCATTTATGAGCAATGGATTACAAGGGGTTGAATTGAATTACACTGCTGTAGATAAACAAGCATATGTAGTCTTTAAAGCAGTGAAAAAATTCATACATTACATTTTTAAAACCTGAACCAAGGTAATAGTCCCTCATCCAGCTGTCAGAACCCTTTTCGTACAAAAATAATTGGGTGAACGAAGAGGGAACTGGGTGATAACAATGTAGGAATATGATTTAGAGTTCAAACCAACCAATATTATCAAAGGTCAAGGGTTGTGAAATCTAATTACGGAAGGCCATAATGATGAAGATTGTGATTGGGAAAATGAAGCTTAGTTAAATATGATTGGTGTGTGTCCTATTTTTATTGCTCACGAATATTTATACATAGACCTAATGCATTACCTCCAAAAAGGATATTTACCGAATCATTGGATATCTAAGAAATGAAGGGTTCTTCATCTAAATTAGTCATCCTCTTACCAAATAATTGATGGAGTTCTTTTCAGGAAGAACTACGACGAAGTATTCCTGAGATGTCTCGAGGAAGAATATACCTCTAAAGTCGTCAAGGAATCGCATGATGGTCCTGCTGGAGGACATTTTTTAGGAGATACTACTGCTCACAAGATCCTCAAAGATGGCTATTATTTTCCAACATTATTTAAATATGCTCATGCCTATGTGAGAAAGTGTAATGTATGTCAAACAAGAGGTGGAAAGTTAGCAAAAGAAGTTGTACCATTGCAACCCATTATTATTTTAGAGCCTTTCAAACAGTGGGGTATTGACATCATTGGATAAATTAATCCAAATTATTCATTACAACATAAATATATCCTCATAGCTACAGATTACTTCACACTATGGGTAGAAGAAATTCCCTTGCGTAAAGTGAATGAGGACGCAGTCATCAACGTCTTATAAGAAAACATTATGACCAGGTTTGGGGTTCCAATTTCACTTGTCTTTGATAATGCATATTTTTTTCATCAATTAAGATAACTGAATTCGCTATTGAAAAGGGAATCAAGTTGCATTATTCCACCAATTATTATCTGCAATGAAATGGGTCGACAGAATCAACCAATAAAAATATTATCAGAATTCTAAAGAAGAGTGTTATTCAAAATTAGATAAGTTAGCACACAGCTCTTCCCAATTCTTTATGGGAACATAGGGTCACCCCAAAGAACTCCTTAAGAGTGTCCCCTTATACTCGGGTTTATGGGAAAGAAGCTATTCTACCCCCAAAACATTTTACTCCCATCCTCCCAGTTAGCTCAATCCTCACGAGGATCTAGTATTGAAGTTTTACAATCTCGAATTAACACCTTGCTGAAACTTGAAGAGTCTAGGCTTAATTCCAAAGAAAGATTTAAACACCAACAAGAAATTGTCAAAAGATGGTTTGATAAGCAGAATTATGGGAAAGGAATTTTTGAGATTGGAGACTTGGTTCTAAAATGGGATCACCCGCACGATGAGAAGGGGAAACACACCAAATCTCAACACCTATGGGTTGGCCCCTTTCATATTTCTGAGAATCTAGGCCCCTTGACTTATAAGTTACAAAATTTACAAGGGAAAGAAGAGATCCTTCATGTTAATGGCCTTTTTCTCAAACCTTATTTCACCTAGAACTTTTAGGGAGTCCTTTTATACATAAATAAATCTATTCTTTTTTGTTTTCATTCTTGCTTTCTTTCAATATTTTATTCTGAATATTTGCTTTAGTTTATTTGATTTTGTTTCAGAATAAGCCATCACAAATTTTGGTGCTTGGGGACATAGGGATATGAACAATTGCAAAATGATTTGAAATTCTAGAACTTCTTGTTGGGAGTTGTATGCAAAAGTTTGATTTAAAGACGATATTGTTTAATTAATAAACTATTGAAAGGGAAGCTATTTTAAGAACACATTGAAATCTTTTTTAAACCCTGTAAAATAACTAAGGTCTATGAGGTCTAGAATACTATCTTGGGGCTCCATCCACTTTCACACTAATATATGTCCTAGGAAGCCTGCTTCGATAGGCCCACAGAAAGGAAGAAGAACTAACGGGTGTACGGTATTCAAAATAATCCCATGCCACAAAATGAAAGCCAAAAGGCTTAAGATAAAGACTCAAAATTCCTAAACAGAAAATAAACGTCCAGAAGATGCACTGAAGAAATAAATCAGTAAAATGAATGGATTGCACCAAAAGGTTCTTCTTCGTCCATGAGTTGAAACAAATAAGCACTCACACAAAAAGACACCATGGATGGAAGGACCTAGATCAAATTATCAAAGTACAAGGATAAATCAAGGAAGACTCAAAAAGAAAAATGTATTTAAGCATCAAAAGAATGGGAATGGCATGGGAATGAGGAACAAATGAATGCATCCCTCTAACTCTGCCACGATCCTGTGGCGCCATATCCAGCGGTAAATCAAGACAGAGGTAAAATGAATCTCATGTTTTGGCCCTAGGATATTTTACAGGACTTTTGAACCTGGTTACCCTACCCCAAAGGAATACAATCAATGTGATGGACTGGAGTTCATATACCTGGATGAGTCTAGTTTCTTAAATAATCTTAAAGGAGACCTTAAATAAGTTGCCCCAATCAAGTACCATGTAGAATGTTTTGTTTCAAAAAGACAAATTTTCAGAGATCTATGTTCACCAGCTAGTCTCCAATTGTTGCTGCTGCAATCGCTTCCCAAAAAAAATTCACATTTTTTGGACCCCTCATAATTTTAATTTCTTATCCTTTTTAGACTACTTCTGCTCCTTAAAGTTTCATTCCGTGACTTAGTTTTTATTTTTTTTTAAGTCTGAAAAAAAAAAATTCCTTAAGTTAAAACTCATCTTTTTCTTCTGAGGTGTCAGAAGAACTCATCGAGTTGATCCAACACGTCGGAAGAACTCTACCTTTCCATCCGATGTCACCCAACCAAGTTTTTACTTTATTTTTCCCAAGGCCTAAGTCTTTAGCAGAAGCTTTTGTCGAGTTTCTTTCGACACTGTTGACAAAACTCAAGATTTGGATCCAACAGTATTGGAAGGACTTAGTTTTTCGAGCTAACAGTTCTTCTTTGAAACCTTTTCATCAGTCTAGTCGACAGTCTTTTCTGGTAGAACTCATGTTTTGAGGCCGATGTGTTTGACAGAACTTACTCTTTGTTACCGATGCATTTTATCAGAGGATTGTCTTATGTTGGTCAGAAGTTATCACTGAGTCTTATCTATGGTTTCAGTTAAACTCATTCTTCACATCCAACGTGCTCGGCAAGAGTTAACTTTCACTACCGATCAGAACGTTTTTGGGAGTTTTCCGACATTTGTTTTTTTTATAGCATTTGACAACTTCCTGTCGATGGTGTTGGTGAAACTATGTGTTTCAAGCCGACATTGTCGTATATGACTTGGTTTCTCTTTTCAATTCATCAAACATTTTCAAAGAGTTTAGGGGCCAAAACGTCATTTTTATCTGGGTGCCATTAATTACCCAACGACTGCATTTATGGATTTTTCCACGATTTTCCTATATATAACGTGGTCATTTTTTATGATTTATTAGCATTTTCCTCTGTTTTTTATGTGTCAATTTGCTATTTTCCACTTGGAGTCTACAGATTACTCAATCCAAGTACCGTACCTACACGTGCACTTCCTAGGTAGGCCTAAAACTTATCTCAATCACTGTTTTTTTAATCTTGAGAAACAACGTTTTTTAGAAGTGTAGGGTTATAATAATAAGTTTTTGGATGTATATGTTTATGACTGTGGTTTTAAAAGTCCAACCCATCCCCATATGGTTTTTGTTTTAACCCGCCAACCATTGGGAACTTTCCCAAGTTAGGTTGTACTAGAACCCTTGACATCGTTGAGTTTTTACCTAGTTTGTTAGCCCAACCATGCTTTATTTTGTTTTCTTTTGCTGATGCTTTGATTTGATCCTTCAAGACATAGATATGGGCATGTCGAACTTGTGGGGTTTTGCTAGTAAATTTATGGTGGGTCAAGTGTTTCACCAACTATGCCTTGTTTGGTTTTATTTTCTATACGACGATAGGGGAACGTTTGAGGGATCCACTCTTAGTGGACCGCTACGCTTCGAAATTTGGCATGTGTTTTTTCTTTTCGGGCGGTATGCTTTTTCATTGTGGTCAGCACTATGGTCTAGTATTTTTTCACGGGTCCTTAGGTTCGATCTAGGGTTTCAAAATTTCCCCAGGATGCCCTCAGCTTCGAGTTACAAAGCATTCATTGAGTTTCTAATTGCTTTCATACCTCTAAAGAAAGTTCTTGAGTTTAATGTTTAAAACAAAATGAATAATGGAAAACCTTGCAAGAAAAAACTAGGACAGTCAGTGTGTATACCAGATATTTACTTAAAGCACAAAATGAATGGTTTAAAGAACTAAAGACCTAAATCCCAAAACAATATTGTGAGCTTGCACCTGAACTGATGATTTTCATTCCAGTTTTTACCTAATGTATACCTTACCACAAGTTTAAGTATCTGGATAACATGCGGGAATAATTTCTCTACATCACAAGGTTACTTTTAGATGGCCAAGGATGAATCGGTAAAAACATCGTTATTAAGTATTGATGGCAATATTACTCTTCAAAAGAAACCATGTTTTGTTATTTCATATTTTCATTGATCTTAACATTGATATCCTAGCATCTTATTTTAGTTTTTTTATATGCATATGTAATGTCCCGGTTTTGACCCCGTTACATTAGATGTATATGATGTATAAAGTGTAAATGATCAGGGTGTGGAGCTAAAGTCCAAGGCCCCACCATTGATCGGTTATGTTATGTTTTGGATTTGAATTGTCACCGATGGTATATCGGGGCATGCGGAATATATTATGACGGTCATCATGTAAATATGCATCTATAATTAAAAATGAACCCGACCAGCTACGATCGCGGCAACTAAAATGAGAAAGGGGCATGATTTTCACAAGGATAGGGGTGGGAGGAAATTGTCAACCTTGGCCAATGAGAGAAAAACCCATATGTCTTCTTCCTTTGTTTTATTCCAACCACTTTCTTTAAGAAAGGCTGCTGGTGGTTGAGGCAGTTATGGTCTTGGAAGTGGGGTGGCAGGACTGTCAGTCCTCACCCACATGCACACTCTACCCACGATTTTGTTGTTCATCCTCTCACACCGAAAATACCATTCTCCTCTCCATGACATTTCTGTTACTCACGCACATCCAATTTCGCGTCCTCTCTGTAAGCTGCTCGCCCTCACGCAGGAATGGAATTCGTGTTCCTCCTCATGCACAAGAATTTCCTGGCTTTACCCCCGTGGTTTTCTTCTGCGGATTTGTGAATAGTGTGGCCGTATCCTTTACTCACGGGCTGATTTGTGGGTTCTGCATTGTGGTTGTTCACGCACCGGTCGTGAGACTGTAAATTCGTCCCCATTGTGGCCTGCGTACATTTTGCTTTTCCCAGCAGCATTGGTTGTGCAAAATGGGTCGTTGTTCCCCCACGTCATTGGTAATATGCATGCTGATGCATTTTGGAGCTATGGTTTTCCCCCCTATTGGAATTGTGTTTGCTGTTGTGTTTGGGACTGTGTAATTCGTTGGGGAGTCTTTTCCCTATTTAGGCTGTGATAGCTAATTGATTGCATACGTGCAATGGTTGGTCTTCAGACTGTTTAAGGAGCAGTGATGTTGGCTTGGTTTTCTTGATAAACCTGGCGCTGGAAACCACACAGACAGAGCTAGAGGGCTGGCCTTCTTCTCCATCACCCCTGAATAGCATTGTAAGGGAATGTAGGGCCTGAGGGACTGTGTAGTAGAGAAGGGACTGATTCCTTGTGTTGGGTGTGTTTGGGTGTCTTAGAGGTCAGGCTAGTTCTGGTGTAGGTGTTCTTGGCTCTGCAATGAGCTCACCAGCTTAGCATTTAGCCTTTCCCCAACTCCTTGATGGCCTGATAAACCCAACTTTGTTGGCTTGGCTTTGTGTTTTGTATATCCTTGGCTATGTGTAAGCCTGCTAGTTCCCTTATTCCCTTATTTTCTTTCAGCATTCTGTTTCTGCAAATTTTATGCCTGCACATGTTCATGGGGCTCTTAGCCCGGGTGCTTGAAGCTTGTAGTCATGTCCTCTTCGCCGATCGGAGGCATGGGGACGTGATAGTATGGTATCAGAGCACCAGTTTGGCAACAATGGGCCTCTATGGCCTAAGAAGGAGCAATTGACAGAGGTGTATCTCAGTCTGCCCAGCCGAATCAGTGGACGACTGGTAAAAATTCAAAAGGAAACAGTCTAAGTGTTGAGCGGTCGAACCACTAGAGGAATTGACTTCCACCATTGCGGAAGAACTGGCGAAGTGGACGTCTACCATTGCAGATGAATTGGTGAAGTTTCCTGTCTGCCGTTGCGGAAGGGTTAGTCGTTTCCCCTCCGCCGTTGCGAAAGACCAAAACCGCCAAGTCTTCCGATGGGGAAGGACTTCCGACGTAGCGGAAGCATAGCGGAAGCCTGGCCGACAGAATAGTTTGAGAAAAATCGAAAGAAGTTGACATTTGGCGAGCCACCGTTGCGGAATCCAAAGTCACTAGTCTTCCGATCCAAAAGTCCGCCGACGCCCGACGTTAAAATTGTTCCAAGTAAGTGCCAATCAGAAGAAGTTAACGTTTGGCGAGCTACCGTTGTGGAAGCCGAAGTCATTTGTCTTCCGATGTAAGAAGTCCGCCGACGTCCGAAGTTAAAATTTCTTTAAGAAAAGAGCGGTAGTCAGAAGGAGTTCGTCTTTGGTGTGCCTCCATTGCGGAAGCCAAAGTAAATTTCCAGCCGATGAGAAAGACCTCCGACGTCGCAGAAAAGTTTAAATTATTCCAAGTAAATAGCCGTCGATCGGAAGGAAAAAGTGTTCGTGCGTCCACCATTGCGGAAGCCAAAGTTATTTGGCTTTCGATGTAAAGGACTTCCAATGCCGATCAAGTCAGTTCACCGTTGCGGAAGGAAGAATGCTTCCGAGAGCCGTCATTGTGGAAGAGAAAGTGATTGAGCGTCTGCCATTGCGGAAGCCAAAGCGATAAAGCTTCCGATTAGAAAGACTGTCGACGCTGGTCAATCAGTTCATCGATCGGAAGAGAAAGTGATTGAGCGTCCGCCGTTGCGGAAGCCAAACCACTAAGACTTCCGATGTGAAAAGACATCTGACAGCCGATGAGAAGGAAAGGAAAATTCTGGGTTTTTCCATAGGATTTCTCAACGAATTTCGACTGTTTTCAGAGGGATTTTTTAGCTGCTTTTCAGTGAAATTTCAGGGCTGAAAAGGAGAAAAGAGGCAGCGAGCTTATGCGCCGATTGCGCGAAAATCAATAATTTACAAAAAAAAAAAAAAATGAGGGCACTGCCCTCAACTCGCCCTACACAAGGGGGAAAGCCCCCTTGACCCCCATCGTCCCCTTCAAACAGCCATTCCTTGATGAAGAAAATTTTGTGTGTTTGGGCAATTGTAATTTTATGATTATTCCAAGAGAAGGTAAGTAATGTTGATTTGTATCAATGTATGCATCTAACAATTTTGTTATTAACACGTTTGCAGAATTATAGTCACCTTCAAGAGAAGTATTCCAGGTAGTGCAGTTTGGTAAGTAAGGGGTGGTTCAGTATGAGAACCCATGACAGATATGATTCTCGGGATTCCTATGAGCGATCAGAATATGCCATGGGAGAAAATGTACGTAATAGAAATAATGACATAGAGTCTAATGGAAGGAGATTCCAAGAGACACCGTCAGATGTTGCAGCTACTATGAGAAGCTTGATCAAAGCCCAGGAAGAGCAGCATCAGTTGAATGCTGCAATGTTGCAGAGTTTGATAGACTTGCAAAGAAAGATAGAATCTGGACGAGGTACAGAAAGACTAGAAGGCAGTAAGAGCAGTACTAGGAGAAGGAGAAGGACTTCTAGTGGATCATCTGATTCCAAAGAATCTAGTGGGGATTCAAGCTCTTCTTCGCATAGAAGAAAAAGGAAGAGGCACCATAGGGATCGCTCTCGAGATGAATTTAAGAAATAAAAACCTCCTACATTTGACAGTGAGATAAAGACTGGACAAGAGGCTGAAGCTTGGCTTCTTGGGATAAATAAGTACTTTCAAGTGCATGATTATTCAGGAAACATGAAGGTAAGAGTTTCCATATTGAATCTGAATGGAAGAGAATCCATTTGGTGGGAACACTTCAAGCAAGTAAAAAGGATCAATGAAAGGAAACTTAAGTGGAAGCAGTTCAAGAAGTATTTTAAGCAGAAATACCTATCTGACGGGTATTATGATGACAAGATTAAGGAGTTCCATGAGTTGATATTGGGACAGCAGACCATGGAAGAGTATGTAAATAATTTTTTGGAGCTGTTGAGGTATGTCCGGTATATCAAAGATGAAAAAGTGAAGGCCCAGCATTTTCTGAGTGGATTACCTCAGTCTTACAAAGATTGAATTGAGTTTTATGAACCTAGAACTATTGAAGAAGCAATAAGGAAGGCTAAGTATTGCTATGAGCAGAGAAAAGGTAAGCTGGATTACCAGAAAGGCATGGAAGGACAAGAAGAACGAGAAGTTTGACCAAAGGAAGAAAGGTTTCAAACCTTCTAGCTTCAGGAATTAGCAGAAGCAGCCATCCCAAGCTGTGAGTAAGCTAGTTGGAGTGACCGGAGAAAAGCCTAAAGATCCACAACAGAATAGAGGGCCACTTCAATGTTGGAAATGTGGAGGACCCCACATGCGTAGAAATTGTCCACTCGAGAATGAGAGTGCAAGGACAGCTTATAATATTCAAGAAGTAGAAACAGTGGGTCAAGTAGCAAGGGTAGTACCTAGGATTTATGCAGCACTAGAGGACCGCCAGGTAGATCACCAATCAGTTGTGGTTGAAGTAGCAGGTAAGATTGTTGAGCAATCTATTTCTATTTTGATTGACCCTGGTTCTACTCACAGTTACATTACTCCTAGAGTAGTGGATATTTGTGCTTTTAAGAAAGTAAAGCATAGGAAGTCTTGGTTAGTTCAGCTAGCCACTGGAACTAAGAGAAAAGTCAGCAAAGTGGTAGAGAAATGTCCATTGGTCATGAATGGATTGGTCACGTGTGTAGATCTGAATGTTCTACCGCTTGGTTCCTATGATGTTCTCATTGGAATGGATTGGTTAGAAGCTCACAGGGTGAAGCTTGATTGCTACAATAAGACTTTTGAATGCTTGAATGAAGAAGGAAACCTAGTAGTGGTGAAAGGCATTCCAAAGGTGATTTCAGTACGGCAGGTTTCAGTAATGCAATTAAAGAATTTCTGTAGGAAGGGCTGCCAGTTGTATGCAGCTCAGATTTTGGAGGAAACGAGAGATGAAACTCCGAGGTTGTAGGACTATCAGGTGTTACAGGAATTCAGGAATGTGTTTCCTGATGAGATTCCAGGGCTTCCTCCAAAGCGGGACATTGATTTCACAATTGAACTTGTGCCAAGAGTAGCACCAGTATCCAAGGCACCCTACAGGATGAGTACACCGAAGATGTTAGAGTTGAAGATGCAACTACAATATTTGTTGGAAAAGAAGTATATCCGATGGAGTGTGTCTCCTTGGGGAGCAACGGTTTTGTTTGTAAAGAAGAAAGATGGTACACTCAGGTTATGTATTGATTACAGACAGTTGAACATGGTTACTGTGAAGAATAAATATCCTTTGCCTAGGATTGATGACCTCTTTGATCAAATGAGAGGAGCAAGGGTATTTTCCAAGATTGGTGTTATAGCGGATTTCACCACACTAGGTGAATCACACATTGTATGGCCTTCCCTTCTCCCACTGCAGACTCATTAGCCCCTTTGGACCACTTTATATCTTTTGATGTTACCTTAATCATCCCCAAAAAACATTATAATATTGATATACGCGGATTTTTCCC
>LPNX010264222.1:6900-22602 GCA_001517045.1 Pseudotsuga menziesii
GGTATTGATGACTAGTTAGTAAGTATAGGTGGGACTATGCTCTATATACCTATACAAACAAGCAAACCCAACATAAATCGATGCTACCTTTTAGGTGTTCCTAGAAAGATGAATTTTAGTCTGAAAATAAAAACAGGGCAAGTTGAGGAGGGCCTTCCGTTTTATGAGTAATAGGGGAGTTACTTGCAGCTTGTTTTTAATAAAAAGGGAAACATGTAAGTGGATCCAGCATCATAATAGGAACTCTAATTTTTAGTAGCAGTTTGTAAAGAAAAAACAAAAAGGATATTCTTCCAATGAGGAGAAAAATCCCACCTTTCAAGGGAGTTTGTCAGCTAATTCATCTCTTTATGGAGAGGAATGCTAAGCATTGGAAGGGGGGGAATATTTAGAATAATTTCAAGCCATGTTCTTTTTCTTATTTTAAAAACCCTAGATGTGAGGGCAGAAAGGGAGGGGAATCTACAGATATTGGGGGAATTGTCTCGTGTGCTTGGGAAAGAAAAAAAATCCATTTCCTGATAACCTTGGAGGATGTTTCGGTGAGAACGGCAGCCTCTACCCAGAAGCTCCCTTAGGGAATCCCTGCGCTGTCTATGGGTAGCGATCTCCACTCTTAAATAGAGCCATGAAATTTACACAAGGAGGTCGGGTTCAAATGAAAGCACAATGGAAGAATTTTGATCATGCCGAGGTTGATCGGGGCAGCAACCAAACGTGCCTGAGTTTTTCAAAAATCTCTGTAAGCGTGGCAGCGTATGAATATTCAGGTTGGATCGTGCCTTAATATCTACGACTCTCACTTTTCCTTGTGCTGTGAATCGATATCCACCTCAGATCTAAGGTATGTGTTGATATACTGTTTCTTTCCTATGGCATGCGATGGCATTCTGCAGATAGATTCATTTAAACTCAGCGTAGACATTGGACGGTTGCGGCTTGAGTATATACTCTTACATCTAATAGTTGCAAATTATTATGAAATTTTAGATATTGAATCTATGCTGTTCAAATCATTTTCCCTTTTAGTTATTAGACAGACCTACGCGATTTGGTTGTATGTCTGCGTTTAGGATTTTTAACTTGTTCAAATATTTTCTGATCAACGTAGTAAAAATATCAAAAGGGATCTCTTTCAGTGTTTTGAACCTTAGACGGAGTGTTAATAAGGGGATTGACTCACCTCATAGATATGTGATAGGGGGTTGGGTATGATTGCAAGGGAAATCTCTTCAACAGTCGAAAACATTGAATAGTTATTACCCGTCGATGGTATGCGTTTATCCCTGATCACATCAGATCTGCTTTTTAAGTTTTGATCTCCTTATATGTGTCCCTTCTGTTTTCATTTATGACTTGGGTGAAAATTGAATCATAGTAAGTGGATGAGCCTTGGGAGTGGAATGAATCGTAGCTATTTCTGGGATGGAGTAAAACGGTCGAGTCCCAGCTTGCATGTGCAGTATATTGCGGATTGATTTAATCCCGAATCCCCTCAGTTTTGTTTCAAAAACTGCCTATGTCGTATTTTTAGGATTTCACTTGGACATGAACCCTATCGTTTCTTCTATTCCAACCTGCGTGTGTGGGTTGTGTGGAGCTATTTGGATCGGAACTGCAGGTTTTGATTATGGAGTGTTCTTTTGGTTGCTATGCATTGTTTGAAGCTGAAACTCGTAGGTGAAATAATTTGTGCCAATGTAAGGATGAAACTTATATGATAATAATATATGCAAATATAACGATGAGCCTATAAGTGAATCATATTTACATGTTAATTACACATGTGGAACTTAGGTGATATGTATTATATATGTGAAATATATAAATTCTTGTGAATCAGGGGTGGATGCCCCGATTATTGAATAGACATAGAGTCAGTTTATGTAGGGTGGCTCTTAGTTATAAAGGTTATAGGGAAAACTTTGAGCCTCCTTGATCGTGTTATAAGGTAAGTGCTAAAAAATGAAAGCATAACCCCTAGCCCTAGATAGGGTTGCAAATAAAAAAGAATTAAAGAACGGTTTCCAATACTGGGACTTACGGAACTCGGTTTCAAACATTTATTTAATTATTATGTGCATAGTGAACTGCTGATTGATGTATTTGGAATTAAATAGCCAGGATGGCTAGTTCCCAGTGGAGGTACTCTCGGAAAGAGATACGATGAGAAGAATGTATGGCAACAACGATGTTGCATTTTTTGTAAATCTGGAATTGGATGAATGATGAAAGATACGACGGTTTGGTGGACGTAACCCCAAGGTTGGGGTGAACCACGTACATTGGTATTGTGTCTTATGTGTTTTGATGTGATTTACTTTATGCGTTTTTGGGTGGCCATCTTATGTGAACTTGCTGTCATTTCTCTTACATGTTTAAGCATTGTGTATTTTGATATATTTATTCCGAATGATTTCGTGAAATTTTAATTGGAGGAAATATGATTCTTATGTATTTTAAATGTTCATGTATCTGATGTAGTAAATATGGATTTCATTAGCTAAAATACAAAGTTATGATGTTGTTTATATGAAATGAAAGTGCATAGGTATGATTCTGTGGTGATTGATTTTGAATTGATTGGACCCTATCACTCGTAAACCGTAAATCAGTTTTGAAGAGACTCCCACAAAAACTTATATGTTCCCTATCATTTATTAGGGAGATGTTACAATTATGTTCTTGCTGATATGGGTGTGCTACATTAATTTTTTTGATGGATGGATAAAATCCCTTAAGAAAGATCTATATTCATGTAAAATAGAATGTGGTTCTCTTTAGTCTAATGATTTCTACATTGTGTATACATCTGATGTTACCAAAGTTGATTAGTCATGTTTCTATGAAAATACCATGTAATAATCAGACACTAATACGATTGATTCCTACAATTAGTAACAGGGAAAAAAATATATTTTACTCGCTCTTTACACCTAATGGCATTGGGGTCATGTGGTCACGTTACACAGAAAGTAAGTTTTCTTATTAGATCTGAGAGAATTAGATTGGCCTACAAAATATGTAAATATAAACTCAAAAGGATGACTAAAAAGAGATTCCATGCATCCAACCTAAAGTTACTTAACGGGTGATACTTTCATTCTAGGATGGAAAAGTGACAAGAGTAACCAAAATAGGACTTCATCGTGAAGCCACCAATACTAGTAATCCCTTATAACTAAAGAAAAATATAGAGAGCAATCCCAATTTGATCAAATAAGCCAAACGGCTACATGCATAGTTTAGGTTATCGTTATAAAAAATAAGGTTGAGAACTGGTTTTGTTACCTCTAATATAAAATGATTGTTCTGAGCTACTTAATATAAAATATAGAAGAATCCTCCAATATAATTATGATAGTACACTTTTGACTCTAAATCTGCCTTTCCATTTGGTCATGTTTATGAGATGCTTAAATACTTGAGATGAAAATCTCAGTAATTTAAAATTTTACTAAATATAGTGCAAAATGAGATAACAAGAGAAAATGATGATGGAATGTAAATTTATGTAATAGAAGTCCCTGTACAAAAGGAGTACAAGAAATCTGCCAAGAATATAATGTATATCTTTTATTACATCTACTATTGGACTACAAAAGAAGACTGAATACATCATATCTAGGTTATTTTGGGGAGCTTATTCAAGATGCATCTCCATAGTTAAGCAAACTGATCCTAGAGCAGGAGGGTGATGACCTCCTTGGAAATAGGAGTAATGCACGAAATGTGAGAAAAAACATTTCATGTATAGACCCGTGCTCCTCCATTACTCAGAAGGAATCATGCTAATTTCCTCTTGTATACACTTCTTCCATTCAGAGCTTGAGTTGGGCGATAATTTTCATGCTGCAATACGTAACATATACATTCTACTTAAAAAGAAAAACCACAATGCATTCAAAAATTGAAATCATTTTATTAAAATGTTTTG
Source organism: Pseudotsuga menziesii (assembly GCA_001517045.1). Classification (NCBI taxonomy): domain Eukaryota; kingdom Viridiplantae; phylum Streptophyta; class Pinopsida; order Pinales; family Pinaceae; genus Pseudotsuga; species Pseudotsuga menziesii. The sequence continues at coordinate 10,838 of LPNX010264222.1, forward strand.
CTCTAAATAAACTCATGCACTCCTTCATAAGTAGAGACATTTCATTCTAGTGAATAGAAAGAAACTAAAGAAAACAGAACTGAAATTGTGCTCTACCTTGAGAGCAGCATATAACATATCCACTTGCATGGGAGAGACTTTACGTATCTGTAAAAGTTAGAAGATGGAATCAATAAATCCCAAACCCATGAAGGTTAATCCAACTTCAAGTCTGCATAGATAAATACTAGTAAAGAAACTACTTGCTATACAGAAATGTAAACACAGAACCAACATTAAGGTTCTTATATCTCTTTTGAATGCTTAATGTTTATATTAAGCAATAATACCCAATAAGAAACCACACATCATATACATTTTGACCAGACTGTTCTGGTAGTTATCTATCTTATAAAAGGTTGTGATGTGATTCCTTTGAAACCTTAAGGTATGCATACATTATCTAGGGTTCAACTTCATACTCTACATGGAGCAGTAACTAATGTATATAGATCCGTTAATCACGTCATGGATACAACAGGAAACTGCACATTCTATTGAAAACAAGAAAAGGTACTTAGCAAGATTGTGATATGGTCACTTTACCTTTTTCATCACCATCCACATCACTCCCTCTGTGCATAAAGGAGTGGTTAGGGAACCACTATACTGATAGAAATGCTTTCAATTCAAATCGAGCTCTGTTGGGTCCACACCACCTGTTATATCCACTACTTGATTCCATTCAAAACATGGTATGTATGGCCAAAACTATTTGCAGAGCAGAAGACAGCATGAAAAAATATGAAAAGCAAGAATAGGGGAATTGAGCTTATTTTCCACTGGATATAAAGATATTAATACAATACAAATAATGCTTTAAGTGCAGTCTGTAGAGTAAACTTTGGAAATAAAAGTTATCACCTTGAAAAAAACTATATTTTACAACCCAAATAGTCAGCTCTGTGTGACTTACCAAGGCTATAAGTTTATGGTTTGCCAAGCCTCTTTAGTTTACAAATTTTGAAAATTAAATTTCTAATCTAACCTAGATTACCACCAGGCATTTTATGCCTGTAAAATATTGTCCCACACACGAAAGTAAAAGGCAAAGCATATTTTATCCATATAATAGTGTGTACTTCATATTTACTATTATCGTGATATGCAGAAAATATAAATGTAGATAGCAGTTTCGCACTCCAAACTGATGTGGCATTAGTTAAACATAATAATAGTTGGACTCTGTATGAGAATTAGTTAAACATAATAATAATTCCAAAAGAATATGAATTTTCAATATAATAATTTATAAAAATGTATATCATTGCACCTTCTCCCAATCATTTTGGTGACTTGGAATCCCACTATACTTTCATGATTCATGTAAACTTTTACAAAATTATACATAATACAGTTCTATGGTACTTGATGAAAGTTGAGGAAGGCTGGCTTCCCCCAAAGGAAAGGAAAACCAACAAATTTATATTGGTTTTCTTACTAAACACCTCATGAGGATTCTTATTGACTAGTCGTGATGTGGGTGATCAATTTTTCAGATAACATGCAGTGCCAATAGCTTCTGCTGAATATTCATGTGCTAGCACTGCACTACTGAGCCTACACCTCCCCTCTGTAAGGAGGCAATCCTTTAGGTGTATAAAAGATGTGTATATGTTTAGCTCCACTTGGAGATCTAGATAGATTTCTGGGGTGGTTTCTTCCATAATATGTATGGCGTGGAATTGAGTGATGAAGAATGGTTATGGCATTTTCCTGGTGTTTCTTATGGTTTTATTTTTATGTATACATGAAGGTTGTTTATTACATTTTTAAGGGACAGTTTGAAGGCATGTTTACAATCTGAAGAAGGTCTGGACATTGTAACTTCCTGTAGCAGCGTGGTCATATCTTCATGGTAGTTTATGGTCAATTCTAAGAAGTGTATTTGAGGCAACCCTATTACAGCAATGAGGATCAGAGGCTGTGACCCATGGTTTTATAATCGTTTCACCTGAGCTTCAATATACCTATAGTTTTTGTGATCCTATACCTTTGTTCGAAGAGAAGACAGGTATGGAAAAGGTACTGGTTGACTTATCAACATCTAAATCCGACAATATGAGGTCCATACTAAAGATAAAGAAGCCTACAAGCCATTTTGAGAACCATTTGAGGTCTAATGTTTCTGGTGCAATATCTTTAATAACTGAGCCAGAGTTGAAGACAACAGAGAGACTTTAAAAGGTCATCAGAGAGTGAACGCAATATTCATAATGATGGAGACAATATTTTGAATTTTTCTTCTTATCTTGAAGAAATTAGGATACAATCACCAGATACAGGCATTATTTCAGAGTAGACCATGCGTGAAACGAAGTTTGGTTAGAAAAGGAAAAGAATGGAAAAATAAATTAGAGGTTCTCAATTTGTTCCTGAAAGTGAGTTCCTAGATCGTAGAAAAATAGTGACAAATAAATTTTCAGCAATTTTGAATTTTTTAAACATGGAAACGCCAAAGAGAGCATTCAGGTTTCAAACTGTAAAGAAAATTTGAAGGGTGAAATATTAGTAATCAGAGCATGGAAGTTTCCCTATGTATCTATATTGAGCATTAAAGACAATACATAATCCTACCAAATACATTCATTCAAAAGTTGTAACAATAATGCTTAAGCAAGCTGTATTTAGCAATCCATGACATAAAAATAAAAAGGATAACAATAGTAGCAAGGAATTCCAAACCCAAGATGACTATCATTTTGTAACAGAAGTTCTTGCTGCTCTAGAAGTGTGATAACAATCCCTAGTGAATAACTTTGTCTTCCCATGCTTGCATACCACTTGATTATCAAATCTAGAATGGAGGATGATAGCCTAGTAAGGAAATTACACCCACTTCCAGTGAAGAAGAATACCACTGTAATATCCCAACTGATAGTCTACTTTATTTGATAATATGATTGCGGTTTATGTGTTTCAAGTGTGTTTAAGAGATAATAAAATTTTCATACAAAATAAGTGGCGTGCTAAAAATTCCTAATATATAGCAGATCTGAAGATAGAATAGGAAATATAACTCGTCTTGATTTGAAGTACATGCCAATATTTATAGTTGTGGAGACTCTTCAATATATCAAAGACATGCATGCCATGCATCTGCCAGATATCCAAAACATGAAGCCGGCTAAGAGATGACGCCCATGCAGCTGTAAAACGTCCTTCTATGGATAGAAATCTCCTTGTATCCCCTTCAATACTTGTCTAGTGGAGCTATAACTTTCTGGAAATGGTGGTATGACTTAGCTGGAGAGAAATAATGACACATGCATAAATTTTGCTCCTCTAGGGTCAGTAGCAAATTGGTTTTCTTGTATAGGGTGACGCCCTCCTCTTCTATAGTTTCTGCTTGTAACTCCTGCGGACGAATAACAAATGACTCAGTAATCTCCTTGTATAATAATATTTCCCCTCCGATGATGATGGTGGAAGCATGCAAAGAAAATATGGAGTTTCTGGACCTATGTGAATTGTTCCATGAATTTCCAATACACCCCCCAATAGTAGAAACGTGAACTTGGTGAACTTGTCTTCCAGGGTGTGCTGAAAATCTAAAGAATGATGAATGTGTGAGATGTTGATGATAGATCTGAGTGATATATCCTAAAAGCTAAGTCACAAGTTTCGTTGAACTTCAAGCTTGAGGTTCGAAGTTCGGTGAACCTTAACAAAAAAATTGGGTTCGATTAGGTTCGTCAAACCACCATCGATTCTCATGCTATGTGCGAGTCTCGTCAAATCTAAGGCGATAGACAAGAGAAATATTTTATATTGATTGAGGCTGTAGACTGGAACCTGCAATTGCTGACTCAAATACAGTGTGACTTGAACCTACAGAGCATACTATGTGAACCCTCGACCCTACCGCTTAGGGAGGCAATTTCCCTTGAGTGATTCCATCAATCGAAAACCTTCGGGGAGGAAATTTCCCTTGAGCTATTCCATCAATCAAAAATCTTCGACTGAGTTAACCCACTAATCTCCATATTTTATGATATTTATTATGGTTAAGTTTATTTACCAGTTGCATATGTAATAATGTATCACATTTTTATATTATATTGGATTTAAAGCTATGACAACACCTTTGTATAGTTACGACTATTATTTTTCACTTCTTTTATATTATATATGTATGTATAAATTTTTAATTAAATGTATATATAGTTATATTAAAATTTAAAATTATATAATATAATTTTAAAGTTTAATATAATTATATATAAAAGTTAATATATAATTAATAATTATTATAATTATAAGTAATTAATAATTACAATATAATATCATTAATAATTATATTTAAAGTAATTATATATATACATACAAACCTAATGGGGAACCTCATCCGAACCTTATGGAAAAATTTGAACCCAAATCGAACCTAAAGGTTGTCGAACCCGAACCTTGTGACATAGCCTAAAAGTGATTAGGGAAGATATATTTCATTGCCGAAAACACTTGTTAGCTAAAGACTCACATCTCCAACCCCAACGTGTTGCAACAGCCACTGCTGCTCTTGAAACAAAACTCAAAGGTAATAATGATCACAGATGACCTTTTGGTTCAACGAATTCTTATATAGCTTTTAGGGTTTGCATGAATTTACTTTTGCATGCATGCAATCCTAATTTCTAATTGCCCATTGACTCATGCAAGATGAAATAAGGGTTGCATGCTTGTTGATATCTGCTCCAATGACCTTCTACAATCTACTGATGATCTCATAATGTTGTATTTAATGTAATATTAGCTCCATGTATCATTACTCCTTAGTCAATACCATATTTATCAGTAATGGAACATTACACTATGAAAGGCTTCAACCAACCAAGTGAAACCGTTGGCCTTATGGAAAGGAACAAACATGCTCATCAAGAAAGGGATTTCAGATGTCCTAATTCTAGGAGACTCAAAGCTTGAAATTAAAGCGGTGAAGTACTAGTCTCCTGTACAAAATTCCTCCTTGGATAGGATGCAAGGATATGATGCAAAGCAGAGTTTTGGAAAACCTGAAGAGAATTACAAAGGTTGATTTTTTTCATGTCCTAAGGGCCCACAATTGGGATGTGGATTCGTTGGCCAACAAAGCCTTGAAAGGAACAGAGGGATGTTATGCAAACCACCTTGGAAAATAACACTATGAAGCAATACCATAAAGAGCTGAAGGTTCCTATTCTAACTCAGGATCGAGACTTTAGAATGGAGAGTAACTCAAGGGACAAGTGGAAACACCTTATAGAAACAATCATTGTGATCATGACAAGGACGAGACATGTTCTTAAACCAAGAGGCCTTGATTATTGCACATCAAGAGCATCATATTATAAGTGAGGGGCTGGTTCTTTCATAATTTTTGCACATGAGAGATTAATAGATATTATGTCACAACAGGATGGGATGTCATACAAATATTGTGATATCCTTCTCCCCCATAAGGTGAATCACTCAAGTTCAAGCAGAGGCAGAATGATGATAGGCAGTTTCCATGAACTGGCGTAAGATGTATCAGATACTGGACTCTCAACATTAACTTGCGAAGGATTTGGATTGAGATGGGATGTTCCTATAATTATTAGTTCCTTCCCTCCTCATCTATTATATTATCAAATTTGGGGTCTCAAGTATCATTCTAAGGAGGTCTTATGGAGCAGTATTCCCAATTTCAAGAGCTCTGTTCATATTTTTTCCAGGGTGACGGACACAACTAGAGAACATTTTCACCCAGCTGTAATTGATAGCAACAGTGGTCTGGATGAGCCCTTTTTCTATACCATGCATGGTCTTGATCATGTAATTCATGGTCTATGTAGGCTCAAGCGTCGATTCCATGAGATGGAATGGGACCTCAGAGACATGGAACAACGCCGAGAAGAATAGCAAGATGAGGATGAGCAACATGAGTTCAATGAGAGGAGGGAATTCCAGCTTCAATCAGACCTATTAAAAGACCAATATAAAATCTCCTCTCTTTTAATATAAAATATCCTACCCGTTTTGGTAAAAAAAATATCACATTTAAGTCAAACAAAGATTAATGTTCATCCCAATAGCCTCAATGGTTTAGTTCATTTGACAAATCTGAGATTAAAGAATTCCATCCTAATTCCTTAAGTATCGATTCATATGGGTAACAAATCTTCTGAGGTCTTATAGATTTTTGAAGGCTGGTGTAATGCCTCATCTTTCTTCTTGTGCTTAAAGGTGTCACTCTTCTTTCACTCATAGACTTTTAGATATTTAAAGATGAGTTCCTAATGATGAATTTTTAGATATTTAAAGATGAGTTCGTAATGCATAGACTTGCACTCATTAAACACCACTTACCAGATGGCATCAGTATTCTTCTTCCAGTCTAAATCTTAGTAGTTCTTAAGGGTTCCTTCTTTACAGAAGGTGTGTTGATTGTAGGGGAACTGGAAAATATACAATGCAAGGTTGTTAGGATAGAAGATCCTAAATCTACATTTGTTGGTTCTTTTCTTTGCTACCTCTATTACACTAGCCAATAGACATACCTGCAGCAGTCCTTTTTGTATTGTGAAGCATCATACAGAAATAACACTTTGGAGTTGAACATTCTTTAAGTATGTTAAGCAACTCCTGGAACACATAAGAGCATCCTTAACGTACATTGGGGTCTCAAGTATCAGTCTAAGGAGGTCTTATGAAGCAGTATTCCCAATTTCAAGAGTTCTCTTCGTATCTTTTCCAGGGTGATGGATGCAACTAGAGAACATTTTTGCCTAGCTGTAATGGATAGCAACAGTGTTCTGGATGAGCCCTTTTTCTATACCAGGAATGGTCTTCATTAGGTAATTCATGGTCTTCATAGGCTCAAGCGTCAATTCCATGAGATGGAACATGTTCTCGGAGACAGGGAGTAACGCCGAGAAGAATGGAAAGACGAGAATGAGCAACATCAGTTCAATGAGAGGAGGGAATTTCAGCTTCAATTGGACCTGTTGAAGGACCAATTTGACCTGCAAATAGACCAATATAAAATCTCCTCTCTTTTAATATAAAATCTCCTACCCATTTTGGTAAAAAAAAATCACATTTCGGTCAAACAGAGATTAAAGCTCATCCCAATAGCCTCAATAGTTCAGTTCATTTGACCAATCTAATATTAAAGAAGTACATCCTAATTCCTTAAGTATTGGTTCATATAGGTAACAAATCTTTTGAGGTCCTATATATTTTGGAAGGCTGGTGTAATGCCTCATCTTTCTTCTTGTGCTTAAAGGTGTCACTCTTCTTTCACTAGTCAAATTATGAATTTTTAGATATTTAAAGATTAGTTCCTAATACATAGACTTGCACTCATTAAACACCACTAGATGGCATCGGTATTCTTCTTCCAGTCTATATCTTAGTAGTTCTTAAGGGTTCCTTCTTTACAGAAGGTGTGTTGATTGCAGGAGAACTGGAAAATCTACAATGCAACGTTGGTAGGATAGAAGATCCTAACTCTACGTTTGTTGGTTCTTTTCTTTGCTACCTCTGTTACACTGGCCAATTGACATACCTGCAGTAGTCCTTTTTGTATTGTGAAGCATCATACAGAAATAACACTTTCGAGTTGAACATTCTTTAAGTATGTTAAGCAACTCCTGGAACCCATAAGAGCATCCTTAACCTACATTGAGACTTGGGTTTGGTGCAAAACTTTGTAGAATGCCCCTAAATGACTCACACCATTGTTGGCATAAAGCCAGGTGAACATCCACTAGGAATTTTACTATCAAGGTACAAGTCTTACATGATTTTGACAGAATACATATCCTTTGTTACTTTTTTCTCAGCAGAAAACAATCTTAGAACTAAACTGTATCAGCAATCTAATGTAAGTCTTAACCCTTTGGTCACATTATGATCTTCAATGATATTTTGGGGAATTCCTTCTGAAAAGGAAAAAAATTATTCGAACTTAGAAAGTAATTTATGCTGTTATGTCAACACATGTAGCACTTATTTGAAGCTCTCAAGCAAAAGGTAATCAACCATTAAACCAAGCCATCAAGACAAGCTACTTACCAGTTCAACTCTAAGAGACGATTCCCTTTTAAATAGTACCATAGTGTAGACTACATCTTAAACTATATAAGCTAATGTTTGAAGAAGAATATCAAAGGATGCAACTTTGCAATATTGAATTATCAAAGAGCTGATTGCATTCGATGCATACAAGAAAATATTCTTGAATCCTACTGGGTCTTACTATACATTTTTTAGAAAATGATAGTATGATGTCCATCCAATACATTATGTAAAATTATTTTGATAGTTCTTTTACTCGGAGAAGGTACCCTTAGCATTTTGATTTAGTTTTAGTAATTTGATATTTTATGCTTTCAAATTTTCCATATCTCATTTTCAAAGTGAAACTTATAACTCACCCTCATGATTCTCACGCAACTCTTGGAAGTTGAACCACTTTGAATGTAGGCCAACTTGTTACTCCGGCATTCCTCTGGGATGCATGCAGTCTCATATCGGTTCACAATTTCAACCACCTGAAAATGGGAGGTGATTTTTAGTCTCTTTCACAAAATGTATGCATAATTATCACCACACAACAGACTACAGTTATATGGTTCCAGTAATTCAAACGTAGAAGAATGTGTAAAAAGGTAACTTTACGGTCAAAAGAATTATACAATCCGAGAAGCAAGGAGACAAGAAACTCAAATTGGGATGAACATTATAGCAATCAGCATAAATCCTGAGATGACCTGCACAATTAAAACACACAAGAATTTTAGTGCACGTAATATAGCTGAATCCCTGGTAACCTTAATCTTCAACATAGCCATGGTACTTCAAGCCAGGTGTCTGAACTCATCCATGCTAGAGTGAGAATTGGTCGGCAAGTAGGAAGTTCCTACTGTGTGAACCTTGTATCTGCAAAACAGGCATTAGGATTCTCGGCAAATAAATTGAAGGAGAAAAACATATATTATGTTACTACAAAATGCAAACTACAAAATACTGTGTATCAACAACTACAAATGGTAAAATAAGATTACAAGAACAAGAAATACCCAGGTTTGGGATCAGCACCACTCCATTCCAAATGCTATTATCTTTGATTTATACTAACTAGCTAAACTCTTATAGGATGGTCTAATATGCATGCTCATCCCTCAATCGAAGATGGAAATCGTGATGATGATTATCAAAAGCAATATTGATGATGGCATTTTGATGACAATAATATGAACTTGAGATTGCCTTCTAGTACAAAAGCAAGTGATGGACTGTAACATGCTTCCAACCATTAAATGAAAAATCCATGGACAAATATTTTCTAGAGAATGTGCACCTAATCTGCAACTTGCTTTTAGAAAATGGGAACAAAACACAGATAGTGCAAAGGAATAACAAGATAATCCACTGACAAGAGAAAAAACAAGTAAACTTTCAAGTAAGCTATTTTCCCATTGCTAAGGAGATGAAACAGAGAATATAACTAAAGATCGGATATGCTAGTTCTTATCAGCAAAGGAGAAATATTATGTCTTTCATTCCCTTTTAGAAGAAAACCTGAAATCTCATGTCTTCCTCGGGGCCCCCTTTGTGGAAGGAACATATCTTCACATCGTGATAAGGGGTTACATGAGCTTCTTTTTGGAAAAAAATCATTGAGAAATTTGGCAAATCAATGACATGCAAGATAAATAACTAGATCTAAAAAATTATACTGTGGCTACAACAACTTATTTTTCCTATAACCACTTGAAATTTATTCATAGTACTATTGAGAACTAAATATTAGAAAAATATCAATATCCATGATTTCCTAGAACAAATAGGAGAAATTTGCAGTTCCATTGTAACTAATCGAGCTACAGGCTAGGGGGGGATTTTGACCTTGTTAAAGACACAGAAGGTAGCCTAGAGTAGCCTGCAAACACATTTGAGTAATATTTAGTGAGATAAGAAAAGTTTTCCATTGGAGATAATGCTCCCACTCTCTCTCCATTATTTAGCAATGTCTGCAGGTCCATTCTCTAGAGGGTCAATACTGCTTTGGATTCTCTCCAAACGAATGCTAGAAAACCCTTTCAAGACACAAACAAATTTTCACGGTTTAGAATCAGGGTACCGAAATCCATATCCATTTGTAATGCCCCCTCTAGGGTATGCATGACTAATTTCTATTGCAGTAGCATCTCTGTCAGTTTCCCACGAAAAAGCTTTCTGAAGATTCAGCATTCACCCTGGCTATAAACATTGCCGAGCCATTAGGATGAAGAACATAATGGGTGCCCTCAAGTATCTTGGTAGCAATCAAAAGATCCCCTTCCTCTGTTTCTTCATAAGAGAGCAGCAGGAAAACAAAGCCTTCCCTAGTTTATCTTCAGGCGGTTGTCCTGGAGGCCATCCAAAAGTGCCACCCCAAACCTGTACTCTTTTCCTACATTCCATCTGAAGGCACAGCGAAGGAGCCCAAAAAGAAATCTAACAGGAACACTATATTCTTTCTCCACAGGAAGCAGCCTAATGATACATTCTAATACATTTTTTCATTTCATATCCCTTTCCCTTCATACAACCATGGGTTTTAATCACATTATAAACCACCTGTCAATGTACAGTACCAGAGCTTGGCCGATGAATCTCTCATAATTTCCTTGCCCCCTATTGTGCCCCTACCCAACAGCTTTTAAAAAAACCATTATTTCATCAAATAATGGTGTGTTTTGTTTTGATGAAATAATTGAATTTCATATGGTAAAACTAAAGAATTGACAGTTACTGAAATGGTGACCTTCCAGCAGCTACTGAAACATGAAATTCAATGTTTTTAAAAGAAACCTTTGCGAACTATGGATTAACTAACAAAATCACTACTTTGAAATTATTATTTCAAAGTGAATTTGCATTAAAAATCAAGGGATAAGTGTTAATAATTTCTTATAAACTAATTTTTGAAATCTTATCCGAATATTTATAATTTGATTTTCATTATGTGATTATGTTATCATAAATATTGATAAGGTTTAAGGTTGGCCGTCTGATCAAAGTTCATTCGAATTATATTTTCAAGGCTTTTTGTTCAATCTAAGAATTACGCATAACATAACGTTATTATTTCATCTTGATCTTTATGATGGTCCTCATATGTTATTTTTATTATTGCATGTAAAGGTCAAAGATAATGCTATGGGTTATGGGATTTGTTTTTCATATTTTAAAGGAAGAAAACAGCCTTATAATGAAGAAGTTACATATTTGAAACAGAATGGCGATTGGGGCTTGGATTATTTTAACCTAAGTCTGTCACGACATGAAATTGCAATATCAAAATGCTTCATTCCGAGTTCAAGGCAGATCATTCCATTTGTCACAAAAGATGAATATCATCAAGACTTTGACGTGCGATAACTGAAAGGAAAATTTTAATTCTTGATTTGTTTTACCTTCCGAACAACCTCACATTTAGCATAACGTAATAATGATTTTTATAAATAAACTTGATGCATTTTTATGATTGGTTTAAAGGGGACGATTGATGCATAAATGTTTATCCTTTCATATTTTCTTTTGTGAACAGGTAGCAAGAGAAGCCAACTCAGCGGTTTCCATAAAAGATGATATTTACTCTGCGATCTCAAGTTGAAAATGAATTCTGCATAAGCTAGGTTATTTACCAAAGCAGTGAATATGAAACACATAGTCGCTTCTGATTTTGTTGCTTGAGAAAGAGTTTCCAGAACGTA
>LPNX010264239.1:0-22217 GCA_001517045.1 Pseudotsuga menziesii
GTATTATTTTATTATTTTAACTATTATTTTATTATTTTAACTATTATTTTATTATTTTCCTTAGGAGGCCCATTTTAGACCCCAAATTTCCTCTAATGTTATATGCTGTTGAACTTATAATACAATGGGTTTAATTTACAACGTGCTATGGAGATTGTCAGTGGTGTTCAAGGCAATGTTGGTCCCAGTGACCAAACCACTCCACGTACACCACATACTGCTCCCATATTGTCCACTGAACGATCGGCAACACGCTCTACGACACCATCGAGGGCAGTGGAGGGTGAAGCTGATGGTTCCCCACCCACAACAGATGTTGTAGAAGAAGGGGTGGATGCAGGGCTAGATAGAGATGTGGAAGCATTTCTTGGATCTTCTCGTGTGACTAGCACTAGTTCAATAAAGTGTACATTTTTTGTGAATGAAGAATTGGTTCCAATAAAGATAGAGAGGATTCCAGTTCATTATAGATTGTTCAATTTATTTTTTTATAATTTGTGTCTAATATACCGATAATATTTTCTAATGTTCACTAATGATGGCAATAATGTTTTGCAGGAAATGATATATTTTATAAACATCTATATGATTTGGCCTTGGAGATCTTCGGGCCCACCATCCGCACAATGTGGAACAAGCAGCCAAAAACTTTAAAGGATGATCTGACTAATCGCTTGGTTAGTCTGTTTGGAAAATATGCCTTTGATACATTGAAGGTACTACAGAAGGCTGGAAAACATATAAATATCATCCAAGACCAATATAGGGTTCACCTAGAAAATAACCCTAGGTATGAGTGCCCTCCAATGATTCCATCTATGGAGTGGAAAGCCTTGGTGGAAGATGGAAAAGAGAAGGGCCTGAGAAAATCAGGAAAGATACCACTAGGTGGAACAGGGAGGTAATTCATTCCAAAATGTAGTGGTAAGCCTTATTATTACTAGTTTTTATATCAATTTTGGTACATAGACTAATTTATTTAAAAACTTAATTAGGCTCTCAGACACATCTAAGGCCACAAAGGCAAGAATTGAAAAAATTGGCCAACACAAGCTTGGACCTGGTGGTTACTCCAACTTGGCGGCCCGATATGTAAGTATCGCAAAACCCGAATCCACATCCAAATATCATACAGATTATTATTTTTGTTTTGTTCTGACAAAAGGATTTAAAATTAATGACATCATGCAAATATGAAGGCCGGCTGGTTCAAAGAATTGCCCAGTGCAGATTACATGAAGCTTGGATTCGAACATGGCTTTGACGCCGTTGTTGAACGCCGGAGAAGCTTGTCTGTGAATTCTGCATGATCTTCTGTTGATCCATCTGGTGCCCAGGTATGTAAAAAATGTATAGTTTAATGATAATGTATTAATGCTCATGCAATTTGTTCCTTATAAATAAACTAACGTAAATTATTTATTCCTTTTTATGCAGGAAAGTAATGATCCTGTTCATGTGGAGGATGAAGTACATGACCAACCAAATGAAGATCATGCTTCTCATCCTGGTAATGAATTTATTAATGTGCTACTATTTTTTATAGACCATTGTAGACGATGAACATTAATTCTAATTCTACACAATTCAACTATAGAGCATGTAGCTACAGATCATAACACGGAACATGTTGGGCCAGTACGAGATAATGTTGAACATGTTGATGTGCACATGGCAGGTAAAAACACACATTCATAATGTTTTTTTAATGAATTACTCGTATTTATCAAAATATAAATATATTAATGAAATATTTTGACATTATTACAGAAATTCATCGCCCCTCGCCTAAATTTCAACCTTCTGAGCAGACTAGTAGGGATACCGATGATCAGATTCCCGAAGATGTGACTCTAACTAAATATTTAAAGAGAAGAAAAGTAAAAAGGAAGTGACTAAACAATTTTTCAGTAATTCTTATTTATAAAAAAAAATTAATGCTTTTTCCTCTGTTTTATGAATGAATGCTTTACTGAATTGTTTACTGATATTTTTTTTCTGCCATTTACTAAATTAATGTTTTAATGAATGAGTTAATGAATGGTTTTTTCAGCTGTTGAATGATTGAATGGTTTAATGAATGTTACAAAGAATGATTTAATGAAATCATTTTTCAACTATTGAGTGAAATAATTTGCATTGTAGATGCATTGTGAAATAGTGAAATAAATTGTTATTTGCAAGTATAGGCATTGGGTTTGGGGAGTTGAGAGTGATGTGAGGGGGGGGGGGGGGGGCCATAAGAGCTTCCACCTTCACGTGGTTGGTCCTATTTAGTAGAGAATATTAAATTATTCTCGAAAAAGAGAGGAGCTCAATGAATGGAAAGGAAGAATACATTAAAAAACATCTATTTCTATATTTTTACTGTGTAATTTTCACTATTGCTATTTGACTCCTCCATTGGAACTTGTTGCAGATAGAGTTGAGAAACATTTCCATAGTTAAGAGGCAAGAAATGGAGTTTTGATTAGATCGGTGGCCTTATATACATATTATTTTTGGTTATCCATGTTTTATCAGGTGATATATTCTTACTAATTATAATTTTTTGCTTACATAATTTATGTTAGATCATTATATTTTAAATTCCTTGATTAGATTAAGCAATTGAGTGTCATTTAATGTTGCTTGAGGATTTTAAAGGATTCAGTTACTTGAATTGAATTAGTAAATGATAGATGTTATATAACATGTTTATATAAATGGTTGGGCATGATAGCTTCGGAGATAGATTGTTTGAATACTTGGTCAATTATAGCAAGATGCAATTATTTTCGCAACACACTCATGTCTTCATTTTATGTTTTCAAGATGCTTTTGAACAAATAATGGCTTGTTTCCACATCATAAGTCCACATTCAATGTTTTCAAGATGCTTTTGAACAAATAATGGCTTGTTTCCACATCATAAGTCCACATTCAATGTTTTCAAGATGCTTTTGAACAAATAATGGCTTGTCTCTACGTCATAAGTCCACATTCAACAGCCTTTGCAGCAAGAGTTTTTATATACCGAAAAACTAACATTCATTCTTTACTTGTTTATGGATTTTGCAATCCTGCAGATGCAAGATGTGGACAATGGTACACTGTTAAAGTGGAATCTTCCAAGGTTACCTTGGAAAATAGAGTAGATCTTCTTCAACGAGCTGAAGTTTGTGTGTGTGCTTTTGATATAGAGACAACCAAGCTTCCTTTCAAGTTCCTTGATGCCGAATATGACATGATAATGATGATTTCACACATGGTGGATGGGCAAGGCTATCTTATTAAAAATCGAGAGGTAAAAACACTTGGCATTGTTTTATGCCCATTGGTCAGCCTATCCTTTGTTTTGGGATTTCTTTCAGCTATGTTTTGGGATTTTTATTGTTTGTAGATTGATGTTGCATTGAGTGTTATGAACATCGTTGCTCTTCTTTATTTTTCCAATTCCTTTTCGTTTGTTTCCTGAGTGTGTAGGGGTGGGGAATTGAAGACTTGTAGTACACTCCAAAACCAGAATTTGAAGGAAATTTCAAAGTAGAAAATGTGCCAAATGAGGTATATCTGCCATTTACTGTTTACCCTAAGACTATAATTTTGAAAACAAGTATTGATCCCCTGGAAGTTTGCTAGACTATTCTACTGGTTGTTTGGAATTTGCAAGAGTGAATTTAAATATCTACTGTACATTATTAATAATGATTTAAGGTAACATACTCTATTGTTTCTTTGTCTCTTTGCTATATGAAGTGGTTATGTATTTGTAGGATTCAATCTTATTCTATATCCCTTCCTTGAGCAAAGCTAGACTATTCTAAAAGTATTGAATGCCTCTTGGTCAGCAAGTTTATTTCTGTTATTTTTTTATCTTAGTTGTTTCCTTTGGTCCCCTCTGTTTAGAGACTCTATAGGTTCAATGTCCTCCATCATCACTTATTAAGATTGGGGATGTAAAGCACTCTTTGCATGAGAGCTCTTTCTTATACAGGAAGAAACTTATGCAGATACTTATACAATTAGCACAATGCATATGAAGGATAAACACAATTCTTTAGACCCATTTCATCTTAATCATGTTATAAAATACCACCCTTTAGAACTTTAGTTAACTCAAAATGGAGGCCAGGGACACAGACAGTGTATGGGGACTGCTTCATTCCACTTTCCAACTAATAGTCTCACCCAGAGAAGCACTGCATTGTGTTTAACTTGGAAAACTTGATTGCAAGCAACCTTTCTTCGACTCTCTCGAAAGCCAAGTCACATAGGCCATTTATAAGTGGGTAAGTTGGAACATGCGGGCATGGGATTACGTGACCTTTGTACATGTGGTTCACACTACCGTGAATTTGTTTTGTAATCACCTACCCTTAACACATGTAATGTCTCTAGTTAAGGAACATTCTCTTAAAGTGTTCATGGATTGGTTAGATTGGACTTTGTCTTGTTAAGTGGTCTACTTGTAGACTTAGTACAGGGTTTGCTTGTAATTACTCTCTTCCTTATTCCATAAATAGAAAGGAGGGTGCTTCTCTTGATGATATTGGGTTTTCTATTTTGCGAAAAGTAAAGTTAAGAGTAAAGTAGTTGTGATAACTATATGTGCAAGGATGAAATATATACTTGACATAGAATCCTCTAGTTTGATACCAGGCTTCTTTCAGTGGTCAAATTCTAGGCTGAAACCATGTGGCCGTAAGTGAAATCTTTGGATTTTTTTTTTAAATCCATCAATAGGCGTCGCTTTTCCTATGTTCTTCCGACACTTCGGTTAACCCATCCGACGACCATGCCATGACTCCGACGCTTCCTCCCATCGGACGATCGACGGTTAAAGTGTCGAACTGTGTCAGACGGCCGACTCTTCTACTATCGGAGTACCGACGCTGTTTGAATTAAAAACCAATGACACCGCCATTTCTTATACACTTTTGTCCATCGGATGGCCGACGCTTCAGGGGTCGGATGACGTCGGATTTTTGATGGTTTATGCAATTTTGGTTGGCACTTCCGACATAATAACGGTCAAATATGCGACACAATTATTTGTCAGAGCTTCGAACCTTATTAGTTGACGGTCGAAGATCTGACGTTACACCATTGACGGCAAAAAAAAAGTGTATGTGTCGAACACCTGACAGGTTAGTGTCGAATATCAGACATGGTAGCCCTCGGATTTTGGCCTCAAATTCTGTAGTGATGATAGTTCAAGAAATAATCCAAGATAAAGAAGAATATGGCGATACTTTCAAAGAATTCAAGAGGCCTCAGACATAGTGCAGTTATGTGACACTGTTGAGCAACATCATTGATGCAGAACCTTCCAGCTATGAAGAAGTAGCCAAGAAGAAAGGGAAGGAGACTACCAATTCACAGATAGGTGCAAGAAGAACTTTTGAAAAGGTTCAAGATAGAGGATCTTGGTATCCAGTGACCCTTGATGGATACATACAATATTAGTAGAGAGGAATATACTTGTCGCTCCGGTACATAATGTTTTAGTGCATAGAGTACGGAAGATAGAGGGAGAATGATGCTCTGCTTCAGAGGGAGTGACTACAGAAGATCCTTAGGTTCGACATGGTACAACAAGATGGACAGATTACTGATGACTCTAGGTTTTACCTTTGCTTCAAGGTTGAAGGTGGAAGACCAGTGATGCTCTTGTTACATGTCGATGACTTGTTCCTGACAAGAAAAGAGGAACTCATTAAAGTTTCAAGAAGGAGACTTGCTGCCGAGTTCGAGATGAAGGACTTGGATATGATACACTACTTTCTAGGCATAGAGGTGTGGCAGAATACAGATGGAATCTCCCTGGGACAAGGGAAGTATGCATTAGATATCCTGAAGAGGTTTAGGATGATGGACTGCAAGGCCATGACCACACCTATGCCATTGAACCTGAAGTTATTGAGTGTTGCTTCATTAGAGTCGGTTGATGCCACGATGTATCATCAGATGATTTGTTCCTTGATGTATCCAATGAGTACGAGACTAGATATTTGCTTTCCTGTGAACACATTGACACATGTTCACCTGATTACTGCAAAGCATATTCTGAGGTACCTAAAGGGTACAGTTGATTATGGGCTCAAGTATGGAATCAGAAGATCTACCTGGAGGGTTATGTGGATTCAGATTGGGTAGGTAGTGCCATTGATAGGAAGAGCACTTCAGGGTGCTGCTTCAGTATGGCATCAGGTGCGATCTCTTGGTTTAGTAGGAAGCAGTCCTGTGTGGAACTGAGTATAGTTGAAGCAGAGTATGTCGTAACTTGTTTGACTAGTTGTGAGGCAGTGTTGTTGAGGAAGCTACTATCTAATTTATTTGATCTTCAGTTGGATGCTACTTGTATATATTGCAACAACTAGAGTTGTGAAGTTGTCAGAGAACCCGATGTTCCATAAAAAGTCAAAGAATATTGAGATCAAATATCACTATATCAGGGATATGGTGCAGAGAAGAGCAGTGAAGCTCCAATATGTTGCGACGGATGAGCAGATAGCTGATGTGTTGACCAAGCCATTAGCCAGAGTGAATTTTGAGTACTTCAGGGAGAAGCTTGGTGTTCTCCAAATTGAGGTTCCTTCCAAGGGGAAGTGATGAGTCCGTGAGCCCTTCTGACATGGTGATAGGATTGGTTCCTTCCATGGTCAGATGTAAGTGCAGAGCCATTCTGATATGACTATCAGATTGGCTCCCACATGATCAGATATAAGTACAGAGCCATTCTGATATGACCATGGGATTGGCTCCCACATGATCAGATATTAGTGTAGAGCCATTCTGATATGAATATGGGATTGGCTCCTACATGATCATATATAAGTGTAGAGCCTTTATGAATGGGTCAGACGTAAGTGGCACGAGCCCTTCTGACATCGTGGTAGGCGGGTCCTCCCATGGTCAGATATAAGTGCAGAGCCTTTCCCCGGATGATAGATGGTGTGTCCTATCATGCTGAAGAATGTAAGTGTAGAGCCTTTCTCTAGATGGTAGATGGTGTGTCCTACCATGCCAGTAGATATAAGTGTTGAGCCCTTCCTTGGACAGTAGATGGTGTGTCCTACTATGCCAGAGGATGTAAGTGCTGAGCCTTTTTAACTGGGTCAGATATAAGCATTGTGCCTTTCTCTGGATAGTTGATGGTGTTTCATGCTATGCTAGTAGATGTAAGTGTTGAGCCTTTCCTTGGATGATAGATGGTGTGTCTTATCCTACCTAGTGGATGTGAGTGCTGGGACTTTCTGACATGGTGGTGGATGTGTTCCTCCCATGGTCAGATGTGAGTGCTAGGCGTGCCTTTCTAACATGATGGTGGATGTGTTCCTCTCATGTTCAGATGTAAGTGATGGGTGGGCCTTTCTTACTGGGTCATATATAAGTGTTGAAGAAGATGAATACCTACCTGGAGGCTAGGCCTACAACCAGCATGAAATAGGGTTGGCTTTGTAGAATTTCCTATGGCGAGAAGAATTGAGAGATAGCACCAATTGATCAAGATGGCGGAAGCAGTGTTGATGATGATCCAGTGATGATCCAAATTGATATTGATCTAGTGACATTCTAGACTTGATGTTGATCTAGTGATGAACCAGACTTGATGTTGATCCAATGATGATCCAGTGCTGATCCAGCTTTGATGATGATCCAACTTTGATGATGATCCAGTGATGATCCGAAGAGGAAGAATTGTGCTGTTGAATTGTGTTAAGAGAATACCTTCCTATTTAAGAGGGATTTTTGATGTATTTGTAACTTTGGAATGTATTCACTTGTATATATTATATTGTACCCCAATGTTCCTATCGGGAGAATCATTTTTATTTCATTGTACCCCAATGTTTCTATCGGGAGAGTCATTAATATAATAAAGTCATTTAAAGTCAATGAGGTTAACTATCTGTTATAAGTCTAGGAAATAGTCCCCACAATTGAGTTAAGGTTAACCCTCCTTGTTGATCGGAGCAAAAATTCCCCACAGTTGAGGGGCACTAGGGTTATTAGACTCTCCTAGAGATGTCGGCCCTGGTAAGTTATTGTTAAGTCGGAAACTAGTATAAATAGAGAGTGAGCCTCTCTATTTATCACACAGTCACACACACTCACTCAATTGGGGCGCATGAGTAACAGAGGAGAATCTCTCTCAAGTGAGAGAGAACAACTATTGGAGATCATCTTTTCTGTCTTTTGGTTTTACTGCTGCCATTGGTGTTCATTCTATCTCTGAGGAAGTTGCGGGGTTTTCTCCTTTCTGGTTTCCCCGAGGAAAATTCTTTGTGTCTCTTGTCTCTTGTGATTATTGTTGTGCATGTTATTCTCTCGGATAAGATCATAATATGATATTGCTTAAATGATAAAAATATATCAAGTCCTTTTACCTATCGAATTTCATGTTAAGAAATTTCATATGGAAGCACAATTAGGCATGAATTTGGACGAAGCACAGAAACAATGAGTGTTACAGATTAATGAGTTAGATGAAATTAGAAAGGATGCACTCCAAATAACAATGTCAATACAGAATCAACGAAAGAAATGGCATGATAAATTTATTAAGAAAAAACAATTTTATACTGGAGATTGGGCATTGCTATTTGACTCAAGGTACAAAAATTTCAAAGGAAAATTAACTACTCATTGGATAGGTCCATATGAAGTAGTTACAACTTTCGATAATGGGTCACTAGAAATTAAGACAATTGACGGTTCACAAATTTCCTTTGTAGTAAATGGACACAGACTTAGACTTTACAATCAACCAATATGTAAATAGGATTTCGTACAAAATGTCTTGCAGCAAAAGGAGATGGAATTGGTTGAAGAGGAAATTATTCCTCCTCCTCTTGATCCTTAAAGTTATGTTGGGTTGTCATTACTTGTATATATGTAAATATGTTTGTGTTCACCTGAATAAGTAAGAGTCATTTCTAACAAATTAACTGCATTTATATAGAAGTAAGATTCCCACAATCATTTGTTGCAGTTTTGTCAAATTAAAGCATAAAGACTATTTTTCATTTTTCTCATTCTTATGAATTTGTTCGGGTACACAGGGTACTCCCAAAAGACCGAACACCTTGAGCAACCGCTTCACACAAATAGATCACAGATCAACACACCAATTTTTGTCACGTGGTTAAAACCCTCGAGAGGGAAACAGTCCACACCCCAGCCAAATACCTACTTGGAGCAATTTATTATGCAAAAGAAAGAAAGTTACATGAGCTTCTCATAATCGATCAACTAGCCAAGGACTCTCTATTCTCTTTAAATAGAGATCATAGACCAATCAGGTGTTAAGCCATGGATCAATGGTAGGTATGATCTAAGAGAAGTTGAACCGTCAGATCACTCTATGTCTAGAACATATTGTGACCGTCGGATTAGAATATTTACAAATGCATACTAATGTATACTAACGAAACACACTTTTACCTAACAGATATAATACACAAGTTGATCTTAACTAACTCCTAAGTGTCTAATTATCCTAACATTACCCCTTAAGAACAACTTGGGATAGGATTGAAGGATTTACAAAAGTGACACTATTAGGAGAAGGAAGGAGGCATTAGAGCCTATCCCCCCTTAAGGACACATTCCTGAACTCCTAACATAGACCGAAGTTTAGAAAAATTCGCTTCTGTAAGAGACTTGGTGAAGATGTCTGCAACTTGATCATTTGTATGGAAATAGAGAAATTCAATAACACTATCATGAACAAGATTTTTGATGAAGTGCATGTGTAGCTCAATATGTTTGCTGCGCTGATGTAGAATTGGATCTTTGGCAAGCTTGATGGCACTTTGATTGTCGCACCAAAGTGGAGTAGGCTACTGCTGCTGGAATCCAAACTCTGAAAGGATCTATCGAAGCCATAAAGATTCCTGACTAGCATTAACTGCGGCTTGATATTCAGCTTCTGCTGAAGAAAGAGCAAGAGCTTGTTGTTTCTTACAAGCCCAAGTGACAAGTCCAAATCCTAGACTGAAAACATAAACTGTAGTAGACTTTCGATCATCAGGATCGCCAGCCTAATCAAAATCAGTGAAACCAACCAACAAAGGTTTCCCCCCTGTACTGTAATGAATCCCAAACTGAATTGTACCTCAAATATATCAAAGTATTCTTTTTACTGCTTTCCAGTGACTTTCATGAGGAGTTTGCATATAACGGGCAACACGACCAACGACAAAAGAAAGGCCAGGACGGGAATGAGTCAAGTATAAAAGACTACCAACAAGTTGATGATACAAGGTGGCATCTACTTCAGGGGAAGTACAAGTGGCAGAAAGTTTGACTCCATACTGGAGGGGAGAAGGGGCTGGTTTACAATCTTCCATGTGGAAGCAATGAAGAAGGTCACAAGCATACTTAGACTGGAAAAGAAAGATTCCTTCTTTGGTTTGCAAGACTTGGAGACCAAGAAAATAATGCAAATGTCCTAAGTCTGACATTTCAAAATTTTGCTTAAGACTGGATTTCACATGGGTTATAAGTTTAGGGTCACTACTAGTGAGGATAAGATCATTAACATAAAGAACAAGTATGATGAGATGGTTTCCTACTTTTTTGGTATAGACATTGGGGTCAGAATGGCATCTAGAAAAACCAGTGTTAAGGAGAAAGCTATCCATTTTGGCATACCAAGCTCTAGGAGCTTGCTTAAGGCCATATAAGGATTTCTTAAGGAGACAAACAAGGGTAGAGTTATTCTGAACATATCCAGGAGGTTGTTCCATGTAAATTTCCTCATGTAAATCACCATGTAAGAAGGCAAACTTGACATCAATTTGATGGACTTCCCAGTTATATAAGGCTGCAAGGGAAAGAACAAGGCGGATGGAGTTCATTTTTGCTACAGGGGCAAAGGTTTAATTGTAGTCAATCCCTTCAACTTGGGAAAAACCTTTGGCAACTAACCTTGCCTTAAGTCTTTCAACACTTCAATCTGATGCATACTTAGTTCTATAGACCCATTTACATCTAACAAGTTTTCTTCCTTTTGGAAGAGGAACAAAATCCCAAGTATTGTTCGCCATTAAGGAACGATATTCTTCATCCATAGCTGCATCCCAATCTGGATTTCCTGAAGCTTTTGTAAAAGTTTCTGGATCATGATTCTTGGAAACTTAAGGCAAAAGGGAAGAGGCTCACTGAAACTGAGAACGTGTTCGACGTTGATCTCTAGGACCATCGGCAAGATCACCAGCTGCTTCACATGTTGAACGGACCCATCAAGGAAGTATTGGTGCTGGTGCAATTTGAGGAACATGAGCAGGCGAACGTGGATTTTCATCCTCACTGCCATCATCAAAAACTGGAGTTGGAAACCTGTCAAGGAAGCTGGAAGAAGAAGAAGAAGAAGGCACAATCACCGAATCAAGCTCGCAGGCCAAAGATGGCACACCTGCCAAGTTAGGCTCGCAGGCCAAGAGATTTTCATCAAATTTAACATCTCTTCTAATGATTATATCATGTGAATGGGGT
The DNA here is from genome assembly GCA_001517045.1 of Pseudotsuga menziesii. Classification (NCBI taxonomy): domain Eukaryota; kingdom Viridiplantae; phylum Streptophyta; class Pinopsida; order Pinales; family Pinaceae; genus Pseudotsuga; species Pseudotsuga menziesii. The sequence continues at coordinate 11,485 of LPNX010264239.1, forward strand.
TGAATAATTCTATAACCTTTTACATCTTAGAATATCCAACAAATATGCACTTTTCACTTTTAGGCTACAATGCTTTCTATTTTTCATCCAGAATGTGAGCCCATGCTTCACAACCAAACACACGAAAGTGACTTACATCTGGTTTAATTTTACTCCATGCTTCTTACGGTGTTATACCTTGTAAAACTTTAGTGGGTGTGCGATTTACTATGTAATTTGCACAATTTATGGCCTCAGCCCAATATTGAAGATTTAGTCCCTTAGATTGGATCATACAATTAGCCATTTCTTTTAAAGTGCGGTTCTTTCGTTCAGCTACACCATTTTGTTGTGGTGTATATGGAACAATGTGCTGTTGTTGGATTCCTTGTTCGGTGCAGAAAGTAGTGAACTTATTGTTAACATATTCTCCTCCATTGTGAGATCTTAACTTAATTATTTGATGACCAGATTGTTTTTCAACAAGGGCCTTGTAGGCCAAGAACATGTAAATACTTCGCTCTTAAGTTTTAGGAAGTAAAATCAAGTGCGTTTGGAGTAGTTATCAATGAAAGTTAAGAAATATTTGAAACCGGAAAAGGAAGCAGATGGAAGAGGACCACACAAGTCACTATGCACAAGCTCCAAAGGAACTGAGGTGTGCCAAGAGGCATGTTTTTCAAAACTGTCCCAATGATGTTTTCCAAGTACATAACCGGAACAAACACCATCCTTGCAAGATACCATCGGAAGACTAGTCACCATATTGTCTTTACATTGTTGTTGCAATGAGTGATAATTTAAGTGACCAAATCGCTCATGCCAAAGTTTGCTCAAGTTATCACTATGAGCAACAAAAACTGAAGGAAAAGGTGATGACCCAGAGTTGTTAAATTTGTACAACATGGTAATATCATCAACAGTTCCAGTAGCAAGGACATTTTGAGGATTTTTAAAATCCTTGATTACAACTTGGTGAGGTGTAAACATCACAATTTTACCTTCACCTGAATGAGTAATTTGATAGACGGATAAGAAATTGCAGAAATTTTTTGGAACACATAGTACGTCACTGAAATGACCATTTTCTACTGGAATTATTCCAGATCCTACAACACTCAGAGATCGACTATTATCACCAACAAATATTTGTTTGGTGTTACATTCATGCATAGTAGAAAATATGGCTTGATCCTTATCCATATGATAAGATGCTTCAGAATCAATGAGCCATTCATTTGAAGTAGAAGAAGAAGATGCAGTATAAGAGTAACCAGAAGCACAAAGTGCATGTCCGTGAGAGTTAGATTCTAAAGATGAATCTATGTTGATGTGGTGCTTCTTCATTGCTGCTTCCAAGGCTGCTATCTTCTTGAAAGACTTAGATTCATCATGATTATATTTCCCACAAAAATTGCAATGATGCTCAGTATTCTTTCCTTTTTGCTTGGATCCTTTGTCATTTTTTAAAGAAGGAGTTGACTGAGAGAGTTTGGGATCCTTGTTGTTTGACTTATTATTGCAAAAATTCTATTTCTTGGAAGGCTTGGACTTTTCTTTCTGTTGGGACAATAAGGATTTCCCAGATGTATCTGCATTGTTAATTATCCCAAGATGAGTGAGCTTATCTTGCTCTCTAATTAAGGAATCACAAAAGGATTCAAGACTAGGCTCTTGATAGCTAGCTGCGGTTAAGGATTCTTTCATGAAGTAGAATGTAGATGCAAAAACAGAATATCCAGGTCCAAGTTTGGAAATAATATGATAAATACATTGTTTGTCTTCTTTCTTAATCTTACATTCTGCACATAAGAGTCTAAGAGTTTTATACTTAGATAAATAGTCTTGAATGCATGAAAAATGATTTGGATTCAAGGAAAGCAACTAATTCTCAAGTTGATGACCCCGAATTTCATTGTGTTTACCAAACATAGATTCCAACTTTTTCCAAGATTTATCAGGTTCATCAGTTCCAGATATGTGGAATCGCAAATCAGTAGAGATTGTTATCCCAATCAATCCACGAGCTTAATCACATCTATTTTCCCATTTAATTTTCTTATCATCATCAGTGGGTTATGTTTCTTTCCCTGAGGTTATCCTGAAAAGTCCCCTACTTTGTAGAACATCCTCCATACGAGATTTCCATAAGAAATAGTTAGAACTTGTAAGTGTAATATCACAAGGGGAGGCCATACTATAAAATAATGGCTGAAAAAATATAAACTAACTGTTTGGTTGCAAAGATCTCAAAAAAATATGCGGTTTAAAAAAAAACGGCACTGAAAACTGATTCTGGATGATGAAGTTATGCTTGATCAAAGAAAATGTTGAAGATGTCCCCAATAATGATGTGACAGATATTAACTTGACCAACTAAAAAAAAGAACCCCCATCTTCCCAAGATCAACCTTTGACAATCACTTTACAATAAAGTTGCTTGAAGTGAATCACTTTTGTAGAATAAGTGATGTTCACTTTTACAATAATGTTACTTTTAAATAGTGCGGCAATAAATTAAAAGACTTAAGTGACTCACTTTTTATTTTATTTTATTTATGTGAGATGCACTTTTACAATAAAGTAACTTGAAAATAGAAATTGCATGCATTAAAAAGTAGCTTAATAAGACTTGAACTCAAGACCTATTAAGGAATAAAACAATTTTGGACCAAGTGAGCTAAGTTTAAAAGGTACATAAAAGAATGGAAAGAGAAAGGTTTTTTTTTTTTTTTTTTTACTTTTCTCTCTCGTTCTCCGTGCTTGCCTTTTTTTCTACAAATCACAAAAAAAATGAAAAACAAAAACAAAAAAACTTTTTCCACACAATGGGTTTAGATCTTGGTTAGCTTATCCAGAAAGTCTACGTTTTCAAGTTTTCTCATTGTTTCTGATTTGCCGTGATCACACAAGATGCACGGCAAAGAGCATAAATAGCCGAGAAGACAAGAAAACAACTTTCCCTTACTATTTCTGATTCATCGCGATCGCGCAAGGTGCATGGCAAAGAGCATACGTAGTCAGGGAAGGAAACAGTCCGAGACTAAAACAAAAAAGATCTAATAATAAAACTGATAAGATATGAGATATTTAAAAAAAACAAATCCGTCACTATAACATTATACCTTCAGATTTGCCAAAATGGGTGTTTCTGGAACAAACAAAAACTGTTTTCGGTGGAACGAAAACTATTTCCCAATGGAAACGGTGCTTCAAACGCAATGGAACACCTCCCATAGGACAAAAATGCACAGAAAATCTAGAACCAGAAACCATTTTAAAGTTTCGACAGCACCGGTTCCAGATCTTGATCAAAACCGAAAGCGACTCTTCATAAAAGCTCTGATACCATGTTCAGATACACAGGGTACTCCCAAAAGACCAAACAGCTTGAGCAATCGCTTCACACAAATAGATCACAGATCAACACATCGATGTTTGTCACGTGGTTAAAACCCTCGAGAGGGAAACAGTCCATGGCCCTAGCCAAATAACTATTTGAAGCAATTTATTATGCAAAAGAAAGAAAGTTACATGAGCTTCTCATAATCGATCAACTAGCCAAGGACCCTCTATGCTCTTTAAATAGAGATCATAGACCAATCGGGTGTTAAGCCACAGATCAATGGTAGGTATGATCTAAAAGAAGTTGAACCATTGGATCACTCTATGTCTAGAACATATCGTGACCGTCGGATTAGAATATTTACAAATGCATACTAAAGAAACACACTTTTACCTAACGGATATATTACACAAGTTGATCTTAACTAACTCCTAAGTGTCTAAATATCCTAACAGAATTTTATAGATTCTTTGTTATGAATAAACACAAATCATGTAACAAGTGGTGTTGCAGTTGATTACAAATACTTTATCTCTATAAGAAGTTCATGGATTATTATCTAGAAGGGAAGTGCTTTAAAAGACTCACAATATATCTTTCAACTCTTTCTTTTTGGTTACTATCAAAATTGAAGTTTATAGTGCAATTAAATAATTCTTTGTATATTATCCTTAACCATTTATTCTATTATTTGTTATATATGGTATTTTGATTTAGGCATGTACATTTCTGATTTAATAGAACAGTTGCTTGAAAGACCTACTCTAATTATCACGTTCTTCAGATTCTCATATTACACCTATGGACTACTAATCCATCCTATACTTGTCATCAAAACTTGCCTCTTAAGTATTTTTGTGGTAAAACTCGAAAGTAAGTGAAATTTCTGCTTGTGGGGAACATTAATGACCTTTTATGAAGAAGATAGACTGAAAGGTTAAAGAAGAGCTTTAAGTTATTCTCTTTTGACATGATCCATAATTAAGGCCATTATAAAAATTACTTGTGAGCTTTGTTCTAAATTTGAATTATGTGTTTAGTAGGCTTAGCATGCTCTAGTACCAACCGAATTCCATATACTCAAAATCATTATACGAAGCAAACCCGCTGGGGTACTGAACAAGCCTATTGGAAGCCGGTCAATGCTAAGTAACATATGAAAACAAGGAAGATCGGTAAATGCAAGTAAACCTGTCGAGGTACTAAACAGGCCTGCTAGCAGCGGGGCTATGCTTGCATGGTACCAAGATAAACCCGTTGGGGTACTAAACAAGCCTGCTGGAAGCAGGGCAATATCGGGTAAAAGAGATCTAGTTAATGCACCACTATGCACATGGTTTGGAAAAATGATAATATATTTGTAAAGAAATTAGGATATATATACATACATATGCAGGCCAATTGTTTATGATTTCATTAGAGAATGGCTGTAAGTTGGACTTGGATCCGACCATCTAATTCAACCAATACTTAGGATATGATTATCCTAGAAATGGGACCCATAGCTATAGAATCTCATAAACTCTAGGGTAAACTCAAAAATATTCTTGAGATGACAAGAAATCCTTACAATGGGGCATGGATGACTAGTTTTTCCTATGGCATTTTTCAATTATACTGTCATTATTCACCTGATCTTTCTAAGCAATGTTGTTTCTGATAAATGCACATATCTGAATCATTTCCATTTTACTAGTTAGTTTTTCTTTTGAATATATGATTTTCATGTATGTGATGGACAAATCATCCAAGTGGGAGGATTATCTACACTTGGTAGAGTCTGCATATAACAATGGGCAATAATCATCATTCGGCATGAGTCCATTTGAAACTTTATATGGCAAAAAGTGTAGGAGACCAATTACTTGGGATAATATTGTTAATATAATTGTACTTGGGCTAGAAGTTCTTAAGGAAATGGAATAGGAGGTTGCAAAAAATAGATAGAATTTAAAGGCAGTCTATTATAGACATAAAAGTTATGCATATAATAATAGAGTGCATAGGGAAGTCAATGTTGGGGATCATGTTTACCTCGGAGTGAGGCGAAAGAAAAGTTCATTGAAAATTGGAAGTTGTGCCAAGATATCACCAAGATATTGTGGTCCATTTGAAATGCTTGAGAGAGTAGGGATTATTTCATATAGAATTGCATTGCCTACTAACACTAGAGCTCATAATGTTTTTCATGTTTCTTTGCTTAAAAAATATGTACATGGTCATAACCATGTAATTGATTGGGATGTGATCCAAGTGAAACTTGAGGGAGAGTTCAAAACCAAGCCCCATGCATCCTAAAAAGAAGGTAACATTGCTCCAGAATTGAGCCATCAGATAGGTAAAGGTGCAATGGAGGCACTTTGGTCCCAATGAGGCTACATGGGAGTTGGAGGATGCCATGAGTGTAAGAATTTATCCATATATATATATATATATATATATATATATATATGGTAATTGCATGATGCCTTTACAATAGAAATGGTCAAGTATAAATGTGGCCTATTGGTAGTGACATGTATCAATAGACATGTCACTTAATAATTAGTAATTAATTATCCCAACTTCTAATAAATGCATTACAAAATATAACACTCGTATAACCAATTAGGTTTATTACAATGAGAGAGGCATATTCATTTTTGTTCTAATTTTGAGCAAACTCCAAGGACGTGTTGGCCTGATTTTCTGACCTAGGCTAACAAGGAGATTATGCCCACACAATTAGCTTAAAGCAGCTTCCGGTGTGTTTGGAATAGCAAAATCTCGCAGGTTATGGTCTTGCTACCAACTGAATTTTCTCTTAAGGAGAAACTAAAATTCAGTAAAAATCTATCTTAATGTTATTTTTATCTAAATAAACCCTAAAATTATTTTTAACTACCTAAGTTATTCTACAATTGCTTTCTTAAGGAAAGTCTTTGATTTTGGAGGGTTTTATATTTAATACTCTAAATAAAAAAAAAACTATTAAAATGATTCTAAAATTACATGTAATGCCCCGGTTTTGACCCCGTTACATTAGATGTATATGATGTATATATTGTAATGATCATGGTGTGGAGCTAAAGGCCAAGGCCCCACCATTGATCGGTAATGCTATGTTTTGGATTTAATTGTCACCGAAGATCTATCGCGGCATGCAGCATATAATATGTTGGCCGTCATGTAAATATGCATCATAATTAATTAATGGACACAACCAGCTACGGTCGCGGAAACTAAATCGAATGGGGCATGATTTTCTAAGGATAAGGGGGGTGAAATATTTAGCCTATGGTCCAATGGGGAAAAGCCAAATGTCTATGAGAAAACCCATCAAGCTGTCAACTACCTTTCTTGTCTTTTTCTCCAATCATTTATTTCTGCCAGAATGTGGTTGAGTTAGTTATTGCATGGATGGGAAGAGTATGGGCAACCAAAATTCGAATTGGGCAGAGAACCATTTTTGAAAAACGTGTTCTGACTTCCTTGGCAAGGAAAATGCCCAAAAACATATGCCATTTTGCTATGCATTCACGTTTTTCAATTTCCTCACGTTTTGGGAGCAGCTGGAGTTTTTCCTGTGTTTTTCTTTCCACGATTTTGGCTGTTAGCTTCATTTTTCCCATGGATGGGAGGTCATTTTTGTAATGCCAGGGCCTGGGTTGTCTTCCTCACATTTTGGGAGTTGCCGGTGCATTTTTCCATTCACGTTTTTTTGATTTCATGTGTTTTTACCATGGCTGTGAGGGGCCATTCACGTTTTTGATTGTCTCAGCGACTATTGGCCTCACGCATAGGCTATTTGGGGCGTTTTTCCCCTGCTGTGAGTTGGTCTCCCTGATAAACTTCAGGACTGTGTGTTTTCCCTCATGTTGTGAGCCATTTTTGTTGTTACGTATGGGGCTGTGTAATTCGTTTTTACTGTTCAAGCTGTGTTAGCTAAATTGATTGCCTGAGTGCAACGGTTGGTCTTCGGACTGTATTGGGAGCAAGGGTGTTGGCTTAGTTTCTTGATAAACCTGGTGCTAGAAACCACACAGGCAGAGCTAGAGGGCTGGCCTTCTTCTCCATCACCCCTGAATACCACTGGAAGGGAATGCATGGCCTGAGGGACTGTGTAGCAGAGAAGGGACTGATTCCCTGTGTTGGGTGTGGATGGGTGTCTTAGAGGTCAGGCTAGTTTTGGTGTAGGTGTTCTTGGCTCTGTAATGAGCTCACCAGCTTAGCAAATTGCCTCCATCAGCTCCTTAATGGCCTGATAAACCCAACTCTGTTGGCTTGGCTGTGTGTTTTGGACATCCTTGGCTATGTGTAAGCCTGCTAGTTCCCTTATTCCTTGGAGAATCATGCCCAGCTCGGGGGTGGCAGTGCTGCTGAGAGATTAAGGAGCACGCTGGCCTATGGTTGGGTGGAACGTTGCAGTGACGTAGCTGGTTGCAGAGCAAAGCTTTCATAAGATAAGTGATCTTGTGCATTTTACCTCTGCAATTCCATATTTACTGTTAATTAAATGAAATGAACATGTTGAAATAATGAATGTGTGAATGCATGTTGCTTTCCGCTGTGCAAGATGAATTAATTAGGCTGTGTATGATGAACAATTGAATTTGTGCATGATTATACTCCATGCATTCTTCTTAGCATTCTGTTTTAGCATTTCAGCATTGTATTTTTATGCCTGTATCTGTTCATGAGCTCTTAGGCCGGTCTGATAGAGCTAGTAGTCACGTCCTCTTTTCCGGTCGGAGGCATGGGGACGTGACATTACACAATTCTATTTAACAACTGTTAAATGTAAACTATACTAGGATAATAATAACTGAACTATCTTAACTATCCTATCTATCCTATCTATCCTATCCCAGCTGAGAGCGATTTTGAATATTATATTAATTATTAATTAATATAATGATGAACAGAAAGATAAGGAGTAAGATCTAAATGAACATATTTAAACCATCCACACTAAATCATTCTGCTATAAAATAACTTGACAGAGAAACTGAAATAAACAATTACTTCGAATTTTCTGAAATGTCTAATTAATTAACAACTAATAACCAACATTAGATATTTGAATAAAAGATAATGTTCAGTATGAAATCATCGCAAAAATACAAATGAGATCAAATAGACATAAATATATATATCATTATATCTTGAATTTTCAGTAAAAATACTAATTAATTCAACTATAATAACATACTAATTCAAATACAATATTGTGTTGACAAAGTGTAATATCACATAATCAATACAAGCATAACCAAGTATATTGCATTAATATTATAAGTAGAAGATTGTATACTGAAATAGAAAAAGAGTATCCAAAATAATACCGATCAATGATATCAGTCTTAGGATTTCCAGTCACACTACTACATTTTGATCCAAAATCCGACGGCGTGTGGATTTCTTTTTTTAAACTTACCAAAAATCACAAGGATAATTTTTTTTTTGTAAATGTGGCCATAAGCGTCGCTTAAGCGACGGCTAGTCTCATAAGCGTCGCTTAAGCGACGGCTAGCCTCATAAGCGTCGCTTAAGCGACATCGCCTCAAATTGGTCAATCATTTAAATAAATACACTTAATTGGTCAATTATTTAACATGGAAAGCACCGTCGCATATCCGACGCGTCGGTTCATTTCCTACACACACTCATATAAATAGATGTACGCCTAGGTTCATTATCTCACACACTCACTCTCACACTTATCTCTTGGACAAGAAATGCAAAATTCCTAAGGGTTTTTTTTTGGCCTTGTGCTTTTGTGGGGATCTTCCCACTTAGTCTTGGATTTTGGTCTTGCTCTTTGGTGACTTCTCTCTTGAAGTATCTCTTGGTTAATAATTTCTTGGTTTAGGGTTTGGTTTTTGGCATTGTGCCTTTGTGGGGATCTTCCCACTTGGTCTTGAATTTTGGTCTTGCTCTTTAGTGACTTCTCTCTTGAAGTATCTCTTGGTTAATTTCTTGGTTTAGGGTTTGGTTTTTGGCCTTGTGATTTTGTGGGGATCTTCCCACTTGTTCTTGGATTTTGGTCTTGCTCTTTGGTGACTTCTCTCTTGAAGTATCTCTTGGTTAATTTCTAATTGGTTTATTCTTGGTTTTTGGTTTTGCTCTTTGGTGAATTCTCTCTTGAAGTATCATATACTTGGGTTTGCTCGTACTTTGTTCTTAGGGTTTGAGTAATAAAATGCCACGTAACAATAATGTTACAGGTCATCAAGATCCAGAACAAAAATCGACAATTGCTTGCTAGGTTGTGGGATGGAGTGGAAAGAAGGGGTGATGGAAAATGTTATTGTCCTTGCAGTCGATGTAGGGGATTTAATAAGAGAAGATTATTGATCGCAACAACTAAAAAACATTGTAGGGAACATGGACATGTTGAGGGGGGGCATGAATATCATCCATTGGTAAGTCAATATAATTCATGATTATATATCATGTGGTCTTTATATTGAGAGTTTTTGTAATTGTATATTGTATCATTTTTATTTTTGTTACTTAATCGACATGACTAACGTTCTTTGTTTGATGTTTTAATTGTAATTATAAAGCAAGGGACTCCTAGGGCTGTTCCGAACATGGAGAATGTGGTAATTGCAGAACAACTAGCGCAGGAGGAACGTCAATATGCAGGTCCTACGAATATTGATCATGATCAAGTTAATGATGATATGGAATTAGACGATGATCATGACGATAACATAATTGAGGATGATGGTGCAAATACATTAATCAATGATGCATTTAATGTTAGAATGGACGATGATCAACATCACGCGTCGCCAATTGATGACTTTGAAGATCTTCATGATTTACCTACACTTGAGAAGGCAGACGAACCGCTTTTTGAAGGCTCCCGCATAAGTGTTCTCTCTGCTGTGTTGCTGATAATGAACTTGAAGGTTATGAATGGTTTTTCAAACACAACCATCACGCTGGTGTTAAGGTACGTATGTGATTATATGTTTCATCGATCGCATATATATGATTTGATTTATGTTGCTATAATATTTGTATTGGTATACGTACTTCATCATAAAAATAATAAGGATGTATTTGTTGTCGTTAATATTATGCTCTTCAAATATTTATACTAACCATTTTTTTAAAATTTGTTGTAACAGCTTGATAGGTGAATATTTGTTACCGCCATCAAATAAATTACCTCGCACATACCGAGATTTAAAAAATATAATGAAATATGTTGGAATGGACTATCAAAGAATTGATGCATGTCCTAATGATCATATTTTATATTATAATCAATATGAGTTTGCAACAGAATTCCCTATATGTCATAGCAGTAGATACTGAACAGATCAAGTAACCAAAAAGGTGTCTCGTAAGGTTCTTCGTTATATTCCTATTATTCCACGCTTGCAACGACTGTTTAGGTGCAAAAACATAGCAC
>LPNX010264273.1:9446-74535 GCA_001517045.1 Pseudotsuga menziesii
AAGGCTCTGCATGGATAGACATGAGACAAGCTCAGGCTATATGGCTGAAACGCAATGTCAGGGGAGCCGGCATAAAGATCAATAAGACAGGCAAAGCTCATGATAATGCATCCACAACTTGATACAAGGGAGTCCAGGGGATCATGGCCAGCATAATATCAAGAGGAGTATGAGGCTCTTGCGAAATGTCATGGCAATACTATACAACAGACTCCCACACCCTAAAGGGGGAAACATCAGCATGGGCACCAAATGCAAATAAGGCGCTAACTAGGGTACCCATGTAAGGTGAGGCTCTACCACTCATATCATGCCATCACTTCGATAGCAAGCTTACTAGCAAAAGGCAAGCTTGGGAAGAACACAACAGTGCTCTAAGGGACAAAGGGATGCAGACTCAAGCATAAGTTCTGGCAACAATGGACTATAGTTTCGTTACTCTCAATTCTCTCTTATGCTTTCAATGTCTCAAGGGTTCCTTATATAGCTTTTCAAAAGGATACTGAAGGGTCAAATCCGTGCGATCTCAAGGCATATGGAAGGCCAGGAGTCATATGAGTTGGATCCAAGTCAAGGAACGCTCCAAAAGGATTTGGATTATTCATACATCCCGATGTACGCGACTATAAGGGGAATATCCGTGTATTTTCGCGGTTATCGGGGAAAAATCCGCGTATATCACTTTTCTTATGTTTTTAGGGATGATCAAGGATACATCAAAAGACAAAAAGTGGTCCATAGGGGCTAATGAGTCTGCAGCGGGACAAGGGAAGGCCATACAATGTGTGATTCACCTAGTGTTGTGAAATATGCTATAACAATGACTCCTTTCGAAGCATGGAGTGGGCACAAGCCAGATGTGACCCATTTCAGGATTTTTGGCTCAAGGGCTTGGGCTAGAATTCCAATAGAAAAGAGAAAGGCTTTGCAGCCCCAAAGCCAAGAGTGTCTATTTGTTGGGTACTCTGAAGATTCAAAAGGGTACAAGCTGATAAATTTGAGCACAAACAAAGCCTTCATTTAAATGTGTGTTCAGTTTCAAGAAGAACCCCTAGCAGCAGTGGAAGTTGGAGAAGCCTCTTCACCACCAGAACCTATGAATGTAAGTGAAGAGATTGTTGAACATGATGATTCTGATATGTCTGATAGTGATGAATTTATTTCAGATCCTAACATCCCTACAAGGCCAAAATGGGCAGCCAAGACCATTCATGCAGTAGGAGAGCTAGCTGGAAATCCTAATGACCCTAGGAGGACTAGATCTCAATTTGAGAGTGCTCTGTGCATGAAGGATCCTATGTTTGCTGAGAAATGCTATCTGATGGTGGAATCAAATCCTCAGACATATGAAGATGCAGCAGGAGATCCAATATGGCAAGCAGCCATGAAGGAAGAGTTCATCTCACTCCAGAAGAGCAACACTTGGGAGGTGGTTGATCTTCCCCCAGGGAGGAAGCTAGTTCAGTGTAAGTGGGTGTACAAGACCAAATTTGCTGCTGATGGTTCACCTCTGAAGTACAAGGCTAGATTGGTATCCAAGGGCTACTCATAGGTTCATGGCATAGATTACAATGATACCTTTGCACCAGTGGCAAAGATGGACTCCATCAGGCTAGCCTTAGCCATTGCAGCTTCAAAGCAATGGGAGGTACATCACATGGATGTAAAGTGTGCCTTTCTGAATGGAGATATCACTGAAGAGATATACATGCAGAATCCTCAAAGTATTTTCTACTAACCCATCTCTTGTGTGCAGGATAAGGAAGTCATTGTATGGGCTAAAGCAAGCCCCTAGGGCTTGGTATGCCAAGATTGATAGCTTCTTGCTATCACTGAATTTTGTTCGATGCAAATAAGATCCAAATGTATATTTGAAGTTGATTAATGGTTCATTAATGATCATTGTGTTATATGTTGATGACCTCCTCATTACAGGAAGCTCAAAGGATGAGATGGCTTCTTTGAAAGGTGCAATGAACCAAGCCTTCTCCATGACAGATTTGGGGCTCTTAAGCCAATTCTTGGGGCTTGAGATTGCTCAAACCAAAGCTGGAATCAAGGTGCACCAGTCCAAGTATGCCTTGGATTTGCTGAACAAATTCAGAATGAAGGATTGCAAGCCAAGCAAGACTCCTTTCCTTTCAGGAGTGAAGCTTGAAGAAGCTGATTCTTCACCTATGGTAAACAATACAATGTATAGGCAATTGATTGGATGTTTGTTGTATCTTACACATACTAGAACTGATATTTATTATGCAGTAAGTGTGGCTTCTAGATACATGGATCAGCCTCATGAGATCCATTAGAAAGCATCCAAAAGGATCCTTAACTTTGTTCAGGGAACAAGGACACATGGGATCTTCTATAAAGCTAAATCTGATCTTGATTTGATTGGCCCCTGACAGTGATTGGGCAGGTGATAGCACAGACAGAAAGTCCACATCAGGATATGTGTTCATGCTTGCAGAAGGGCCAATTAGCTTGTCAAGCAAGAAATAGAGTGCCATTGCACTCTCATCTACAGAAGCAGAGTACAGAGGAGTTGTAAATGCAGCAACTCAATGTTTATGGTTGCAGGGGTTACTTGGAGAGTGTGGCTTCGAATCAGAATACTCAACTACTATCTACTGTGATATTCAGAGTACCATTCGAATCTGCAATGATCCAGTTCAGAAGCAGAGAACCAAACACATTGAGATCCATATGCACTACATCAGAGAGCTTGTGCATGATGGCACCATTCACATACTCTTCTGTTCATCTTCAGAACAAGTAGCTGATATCTTCACCAAAGCATTTTGTGAGAAGACATTCAACAATATCAAATCACTGTTGGGGATTGCTGATCATGCTGTGAAGCATGAGTGAAGACAATATTTCCAAATTTTGTTTTACAGTCCATGTTTAAGGGAGGATTTTCCCACTCGGTTTTTGCCTCTTTCCTTGGTTATATGGACATGCAGTATGTAAAGGGTGACTAAGCCTTATTTCTAGGCCCTATAATTTTCTGATATATTACTCATAATTCAGGCTTAAGGGGGGGTGTTAGAATAATCAACCCATAGTTAGCTACCTTAGACGTTAATTAATCCATTTTTGTCTTATTTGCCTAGTTTCCATGTTCCACCTTATGCAAGTTGTCATCTACACATCCATAGTGGTCAAACTTGATAATTTTGACTCATGGAGTGCTTGGGAAACCTCCTGGAATCAAATCTGCTTTATTCCTGGCCTCCTAAGTGCCCTTCTACTTTTTCTGCTTATTGCCTGCTTTTTCAGTGCTTTAAGGCAGTTGGGAAAGTTTGACTAGGTGAGGTTAACTAGTTTTTTGTCCTCCACATCCTCCACTCTTTTCTCCTATGAAAATCATGTATGAGTTGTCCTTCCATTACATTTTATCTTGCCTAATTGATTTTTCCAATTCATGAGCTCCTTGACAGTTTTGGAAACTGCTTTATGCACCTATGGGGGATTTGCTTAGATTTAGTAAGCCTGCTTTTGACTAGATTAGAATTGCCTCTTCATGCATTCAAATCCTTCATGTAACTATTTATTGTGGCAGCCTATGACTTCACAGGGTTGGATATTGTACACTTATTCAATACAATTTAGTGTTCAGCTCCATATTCAATCTCTTTTGTGAGTGATTTTGCATGTACAATTGATAATTGTTGTGAGTGTAATTTTTCTATCACTGGGTTCAATTTACACAAAGGGTTGTAAAATATTTGCTGTAATTGTAACTGACGAAGAACAGATTAATAATGAAGATAAACTAAAACTAGAAGATATTCCAATCCTGAGGGGGTATTCGGATGTATTTCTGGAAGAAATTTTGGGACTGCCTCCGAAAAGGGAATTAGATTTCACTATTGAGTTGGTACCTGATGCAGTGCCCAGCTCAAAATCCCCTTATCAGATGAATATATTGGAACTGAATGAATTTAAATCACAGTTAAAGGAACTTATTGATAAAAAGTATATACAACCAAGCGTGTCTCCTTGGGGAGCACCTGTCATTTTTGATAAAAAGAAGGATGATACTCTACGCTTATGCATTGAATACCGTCAACTTAATAAAATGACCATTAAAAATAGATATTCGTTGCCCTACATAGATGATCTATTTGACCAGTTGCACGGAGGAACTGTATTTTCAAAAAATGATTTACTATCTAGTTATCACCAAGTCCGGATCAAAGATGAAGACATTTTTAAGACAACTTTTACGACCAGATATGGTCACTATGAGTTTGTTGTCATGCCATTTAGGCTCACTAATGCCTCGACTGTCTTCATGTGCTTAATGGATAATGTATTGCATAAGTACCTCAATAAATTTGTAGTGGTTTTCATTGATGACATTCTAATTTATTCTAAGTCTAAAGAAGAACACGAGGAGCACTTAAAAACTGTTTTACAAGAGTTGAGAGAACATGAGCTTTATGCTAAATTTAGCAAGTGCAATTTCTTAAAGGATAAAATACAATACTTGGGCCATGCAGTAACTAAAGAGGGGATCTCAGTTGATCCATAAAAGATAAAAGCAATTGAAGAATGGCCGGTCCCAAAGGATGTGACTGATGTGCGATCATTCATGGGGATTATTGGTTACTATTGAAGATTCATTGAAGGGTTCTCAAGAATCACAAATCCCATAAATTATTTACAGAAGAAAGTGAATAAATTCAAGTGGAATCAAAAGTGTGAAGAAAGTTTTAGGAAGTTAAAAACATTATTAACTACTGCACCAATCTTAAGAATTGCTGAATTTAATAAGGACTTTGTCGTATGCACTGACGCATGCAATGATGGTCTAGGTGGGGTCTTAACTCAAGAAGGACACGTAATTGCATACGAGTCTAGGAAGCTTAAAATTCATTAGAAAAACTACGCTACTTACGATTTAGAGTTGGCTTCCGTCATACATGCTTTGAAGATGTGACGCCATCACTTAATCGGAAGAAAATTTATGTTAATGACAGATAATTAGGGATTAAAATATTTGTTGGATCAACCTAATTTAAACACAAGGAAAGCTAGGTGGCTAGATTTCCTTAGCGAGTACGATTTCGAGATCCAACATATTAAGAGAAAAGAAAATAAGGTCGCTGATGCTCTAAGTAGAAATGCAAGAATGAATTTTGTAGTAGGAATCAACACTTATAAAAAAGATTTAGAAGAACAGTTAGAGGAAGGAGTAAAATTGGATGGAAATTATCAGAAATTACAAGCTAAAGTGGTAGAAAATTTAACTAAAAGTTGAAGTATAGGGTATAGTCTAAATGAAAAAGGATTAATGCTTTATAAAAATAGGTTGTATGTACGTAATGTAACTAAAATTAAGCTGCTGATTTTAAATGAAATTCATAAGACTCCTTACTCAAGACATCCTGGTTATCAAAAGACCATAACCATGTTACGGAAGGATTATTTTTGGCCAAAAATGAAGAATGAACTGGAAGAATACATTTCCAGGTGTTTTGAATGTCAACAGGTTAAGACTAAACACCAGCATCCAACCGGTTTACTATAGCCATTACCCATCCCTAGCTAGAAATGGGAGATAATCAGTCTTAATTTTATTACAGGTCTACCTAGAAATCAGAATCTGAATGATTCAATAATGGTAGTCGTCGACAAAACCAGTAAAACAACTCATTTTATACCAGTAAAAACCACATACAAGGCTACTAACATTGTTGATATATTCATGAAACAAATATTTCATTTACGTGGGATACCGAAAGTTATAATTTCAGACAGAGACCCTAAGTTTACGGGCAATTTCTAGAAGTCTTTATTTAAAGGTTTGAATACTACTTTAAATTTCAGTACATATTTTCACCCCTAGATGGATGGACAAACTGAAAGGGTGAATCAAGTATTGGAAGATATGCTGAAAATGTATGTTAGAGAACAACTAGGTAAATGGGAGGATTACTTACACCTAGTAGAGTTTGCTTATAACAATCACTACCAAGCTACAACAAGATACATCCCATTTGAAATTCTGTATGGTAGAAAGTGAATACCCCCATCTCATGGAGTAACCCAGTTGACACGTTAGTACTAGGACCTGAATTACTAAAGGAGATGGAGTTAATTGTAAAACAAGTGCAAGGCAACTTAAAAGTTGTGCAAGACAGACATAAAATTCAAGCAGATATTAAATGAACTTAGAAAGAGTTCCAGGTGTGTGAACATATTTTTATAAAAGTAATGCCTAAAAAGAGTTATTTGAAGTTAGGAAATTGTGCTAAGTTGGCACCCCGATATTGTGGGCCTTTTGAAATACTGTCCAGAATGGGACAGGCAGTATATCAACTGGGTTTACCACCAAATTTAAAGGTTCATAATGTTTTTCATATTTCTGTATTATAAAAATATGTACATGATGCTACTCATGTTATAAATTGGAATGATGTGTAGGTGGAACCCGAAGGAGATTTTCTGGTGGAACCAGATTGTATCCTCGAAAGGAGGGAGATATTGCTTCGGAATCGCACCATTTGGCAGGTGAAGGTGCAATGGAAGCACCTTAGTCTAGAAGAAGCCACCTGGGAATTGGAGAGTCATATGTGGGAAGCATATCAAATTTTGTTCTAGGGCAACTCTGAGGACGATGAATAAAATAACATCGAGGACGATGTTATATTTAAGGGGGCGTGTATGTTACATACCCCAAATTGCAAAAACATTTTATGTTTTAGGAGACATTATGTTTTAATTTTATTATAAAGCTTGTAATTTTTGACCAAGTGGGGTCAAGGATAATTGCATTTAATTGCTGAATATTTTAATAATTAATAAATAAAAGATGAGACAACAACTTAATGTGGCTGTTAAATGAGTGTTTACTGGTCACTCGGTGGAATAGGCTGGGTTGAGAGTAGATTGACACTTGGAAACATCCTCAAACTACTTCTAGCTTTTGCAGGAGGAAACTTCCCTATTTTTTTGGTCATGTTCCCCAAGAAAGTGGAACAAGAGCAGGTGGCTAATTGAGTAAAAACTGACCCAAAAGACCTAGGCATGCTAATAAAAATTCCCATTGAATTCAACTGAGCCTGATCATTCGTTACTTGTGAAATTTTTGAGGGAAATTGGTGCATAAGAAATTCAATGGAGGGGAGAGGCAGGAGTGTTTGAGTGGATAGTGCTGATTTATTGAACTAGTGCAGTTGTTTTGTGCTGAGTTATTACTGCTACAACTAGAAATATTAATGCTGATTACTTTGTGGAGTTGCAGAGGTTTCTATACCTATTCTCTCACACAGTGCTTTCAGCAAGGTGGACCAATGGATAGGCTCGGGGGTCCTAAGATTTGCATCTGTGCAGTATTTAGGAGTTGGTTGGGAGGAACGGGCTCCTTAGGTTGTTGTCTCCTCTGCTATAATACCAGGTTCTAAATATTACGTTGATTTCATCTATGCAATCATAGGGCCAATAATGTATGAAATTAGGAATTAATATAATTATATGTCTGCTTCATCTGTTATTTAAAATGAGTTAGAGAAATCTTTTACTATTCAAGATAGATAAATTCTAGATTAGATATGCATTAGAATAAATTATTTAGGGTTAGTTCAAATTTACTGATGGATAAAAATACCTAACTGCATTTTTCCACACCTCTGAAGAGGTAGTACTCTAGTATAGTAGGTGAAATTAAATTTTGA
This sequence comes from Pseudotsuga menziesii, assembly GCA_001517045.1. Classification (NCBI taxonomy): domain Eukaryota; kingdom Viridiplantae; phylum Streptophyta; class Pinopsida; order Pinales; family Pinaceae; genus Pseudotsuga; species Pseudotsuga menziesii. Next base: position 17,129 of record LPNX010264273.1, read on the forward strand.
TGGTTAAATAATGTAGGAATATGTTTATTTAATTTCTACTGTTAATTCTTTATAGAAATGTTTAAAAGAAAGATTCCTCTATTTTTCAGAAGTTTCCTCACTTAGATTTCATCTGTTTAAAACATAAACAAAAACTATCATAAAGGAAGGTCTATTAGAAAACAATACACAGTTTGTGTAACTGTGTTCTTTTTAACAAATTAATAATCACTATCTTCTAGTTTAACCTATTATGAATATATATATTTATTAACTATTACAGGAAACTTAAAGATAACATAATTGGCAGTAACTTATAAACAGTAGAATGAAATTATAGTAATCACTTAGGTTTTGCAAATAACATCTAAGAAATTTATTTATTACTGTAAGTAAACCACAAATATTAAACACATTATAGTTAAACAACAACAAAGCAGAGTTTTTATATTAAAATAAAATACAAACCCTAATTAAGGATAACTGTAAACCAAGTCTTGTTTTCTTTCTTCTTTCCAGATTAGGCATTTAAAGTTTTACCCACATTCTCATAAATCAAATTCTTCATTTTACAATTATAATATAAACAGTATTAGATTGTTTATCAAATATATACTAAAATAAAATAAGAAAAGATAGATTAAATATTTCTAATCAAATTTACACAGTCGAGTTTCGGTAATAGTAATAACCCCCTTTTTCCTTTATTACTTTCTATTAACCAATATTTATACAAAAAGGAAAGCTCAGAGCTAGCTCACATATGCAATTTCCACAAAATATTCTCATTAAATAAGAACCAAAATCTTGGACAATTACAACAACGAAACCTATTGTTTTTATTTTATCAATTTATCCTCTAAACACAAGTAATTTAGAAAAAAAGTTATGTAAAAAATTCATTAACTTAAGCTTAACAAACGGAAGTTTCCATTATAGAAAAATAAACCATGATGCCCAATTCTAATCCAGACCCTTTTCTTTACTGTCCGACGCATCCATTTTACTGCTAATTAGTACAAGTTAAAAAAAAATGTCTACAAGTCTGCGAAAGGAAAACCCTTTCATAATTTAAAAATGCAGCACATCATAATGAAGAACACAGCCTTATGTCCTGTCCAAAATGACTGTAAATAAAACAAGTCACGGCCACACGACCTTCCCCAAAAAAGTAATGTACAACGTAGCCACGACAAAGAAGTTTGAATCACGATGAAACAACATCATCCAAACCCCACACATCATCATAGAAGAAACCTTAGGCATGAAATCGAGGCTGACCAAGTTGTATGTGAAGCGTGGAGCCCTTTTGTGGTTGTATACTGTGTCTTCCAGCTCACAGTAGAAATTCTTGAAGTCTGCATAATATTTTTTAAAAAATGTGTTAAGCTCTTTCAAAATTAAGATAATGTTAAAATAAATAATTTTTTGAACAAATGCAGAAGGGGTTAAACAAAAAAATATTTACCTGGAGAGATTTGGTCCTTGGCCATACAGTATTCGTGTTGCACAAAAAACCCTGACAGAAAGAGGATTTCTTACCCTAGCAAACGAGCAGGAGAAATGCCAAGAACCTCGACGAGGTGAGAAAGTCATAATAAAAGTTAAATCAAACCTCCCCACTGTCAGCAAAAAACCACAAGGTAAGCTCTGAGCTAGAAACCGAGAACACACTTCTATCAAGACACAGTTTAGAACTTGGCAAGCACACGGAGGAAGACACTCATGGAGCTAGACTTGGCATTGAAGGCCATCGCTTGTAGAGGAAAAACAATGGCACCAATGGCCATGAGGCCTTGAGCCTGGTGACACTTTCAACAACAATGAAGGATAGGGTAAATAATACGAGATTTTAGGGTTTTTGAGCTTTATGTAGTAGGGTTTACCAATGTCAAAACCCCATCCAATAATCGACGACCTCGTGGATTCCACTTTGATTTGGATAATATGGGTTTTTCTCTATAGTTCGAGAGCCTTAGGTAAAGCCTGCAAAAAGAGGTTATACATAACCTTTGTTATGATCTCAATTGACAAACATATAAGCACTAGATTTCTTTATATTATAAAATGCCTTAGTATAAATTGTAAAGGTATTTTAGTTATAATTTTTGCTTAGATAGAATCTATACCTATAAAATAAAGATCATATAATTATTGTTAGTATATGCAAAGGTTTATGGTTTATAATTGTTCTCTAGGTAATGAACTTCCCACCCATAACACAAAGCATTATTACTTCACTTATAACCTCATAATGTATTCATTTGCAAATTTCCTTGGTTAATACCTAGGAAATAAATAAACTATACTATGTAAGAAACTGTTAGTTTCGTATAAAAATGTCATTTCTTTTATACCTAAACTTACGTAATAATCACTTATGATTATTCACTGATACGAGTACATATAAAATTTCCTTGGTAACAAGTAACAATGTATTGTAAGATCTAGTTTGCAGAAGTTATCATTGTCTAGGGTTGCATGTAGGGTTTGGTTTTAATATAACAACAAAAGGATAGACATAGGATGAACAAGTTATGTTCAAAGTTAGGTAGGAAGTATCTATTTCTAGTTTTTCTTGGATTTATAAGTACTTATGCGTATAAATAAATAAATAGGAAACAAATACACAGGAAAATATTATGTCCTTAAAAACAATAATAAGAAGGTTAACATCTTAGACCTCAAAATGTTGTGTAACAACTTAACAATTTCAACATTTGGAAAAGATACAGGTTTGACAATACCTTCTTTTTCTCAAAGCTGTAAACTAAACAAATATTCTAGCATTTTACTTTTGCTAGTTGAGAAAATTAATCTCGATCCTAAAACTGGAATACACAACGTCTTACCTGTAAATAGACCTGGACAAGAATCATCACTTCATTGCATTAGCTAAAAAGCTAAGTAAGCCTTGGATATGAAATGAAGTTCCTTCAATTATGTAGAAGACAAACTTTAGTACATAATAAAACAAACAGTTGTTTTCAGCTCAAACTATTTCAGACCTTTTCACTTACTAAATCAATCCTTCAATACTCATATATGAATGCAGATAGTGAAGTATGCAGTTATAAAAATTAATAAGGGAATTGGTTTTAGTTTCTAGATTAGACCCTTTAAAATGATAACTGTTAGCGGTTAAGTTATCCACGTCATCGATGTTTTTAAACATTAATTGTCGTAAGAAAAGTTTTAATTTTTTATGAAATTTTGGAGTATTACAACCCTCCCACTTAACCCTTCCCCCTCCCCTCCACTATGTTAGCACCTGTGCTAAATTTTGGGAAATTTTTACACCTGTATTTGCTCTATTTTCCCTACAAGGGGATAAGCCCACGGCAATGCTGGGCATGGATGGAAGCTTATATGTCATAAGACCTCGAGGAGAGCTGGGAATGCTCCATTAGAATCTATCACTTGTCAAGAATGAGGGAAGCATACAAAATTCCTAGGGCCTAGTAATATGGAGGAGCTAAGTATGAAAATACGCCTAAGGGTTATGTTTTGACAGCTATGAAGGGTGTGGATTGACATCGATGGAGATCGATGGCTATGAATGATTCCGCTGGAGAAAGATGCAGGATCAAAAGAAATATTACGATCAGTGGAAGGGGGTTAACGCACAGGAAGGATGGACCATCAAATGAGCACCGCGACGAAGATATAAAGACAATATCTATTCCGTGACCACAACTTGCACGGGCACATGCATTTCTCGAAGTAGAGGAATTGAGTAAGAGGATCGGGTTTCAACGACCCATATCTATGCTCCCTTGCGATATATAGTGGAGGTTAATTCCACTGCCCCAACATGCACACGTAAACTTTTTCCTCAGATCAGCGGAATTTGGTAGAGGGTACAAGTTTCTATGACCCAGATTTACGCTCCATCAAAATCTACGACAGAGGTGAATTTTGCTGATAGAACTTGCATGCGGAAAATAAGTCCACAGATCAGTAAAATTTGGTAGAAGGCACAAGTTTCTATGACCCAGATCAACGTTCGATCAATATCCATGACGGAGATCAATTCTGCTGATAGAACATGCACATGAGAAATAATTCCTCAAACCATTGGAATTTGGTAGAGGGTGCATGTTTCTACAACCCAGATCAACGACCGATCAATATCCATGACGGATATCAATTCCACTGATAGAACATGCATGTAGGAAATAATTCCTTAGATCAATAGAATTTGGTAGAGGGCGAGTGTATCTACGACCCAGATCTATGCTTTGTCGTGATCTACGACGAAGGTGAATTCCACTGATATAACTTGCATGCAGCAAATAAATTCTCAGATAAATAGAATTTGGTAGAAGACACAAGTTTCAAAGGCTACGATCAGTGTAGGAGCTTGATCTACGGTCGACATTGATTTCACTACCAATAGGTGCATGACAAAAGAGAGTGGTCAGGCTTAGCAGAATGCATTGCAGGAGACACGATCCGATGACCACAATGAAGACACGGTTAAGATCGACGATGGAGGCGTACTCCACTGAGGGAAGCTGTAGGGAAAATAAGGGGGACGATATAACAAAGAAAAATACTGATGGAATCAAAAGGACGCAGGATTGACGGTCCAAGATGGAGCAAGGAAAGATGAACAAATGAGAGCTATTTTTGTCGAAGAAGGTGCAAGTGATATATCAGAGAAGAATAATATAAAACAAATCCGTGCATGCGAATTTAAGTCACTTGTGTTTTTCTGTGCATTGGATAGTGAGAGCAGGACTATGCGGAAAGCGATCAGCTTGGACGAAACCTTTGAGCTGTCAAGAGACCAAGTAGGCCACGTTTCTACACTGAAATAGATATAATATGGCTGAGGTAGAGGAGTTAGCAGTTCAAAACCTAGAATACCAGAAGATTGAGGAGATCTTTGAGGACATAGATTCATATATTTTCAACACCATGTTGTTAAATGAACCCGTGGACATTGTGAAAACAAACTTAAATTGATTAAGTACGAAGGAACAGATGTGCACGACATTTACATTTATTTCTTTCACCATTTTTCCATATACCAAACCTTGAATTACCCTGAATTTATCGACTGGTGTGCCACTAGTTATTCCTCCTCTAATCCAAATCAACAATCACGTGCCAAGTCAGACCCCTCGTCTTCCAAAAGGATTTATCACTTCATGCAGAATATAATGAAGAAAGCATTGTCCATTGGTTTAGGGAGGCATTCTTTAAATCCTGTTTCAAACCTGATACCCATCTAAAGAATTACCCTTACCCTGCAGATGATGGTGAGTTTAATGAAGAAACACAATGCGTAATAACACTGATGTGTTATTTTTTAGTTATGGACACAGAAAAATATGTCACCGAGTCCCTAATGATCCTACTGCTCACCCTGAGTACCTGTTCGGTTGAATCAGAGGAGTCTGGTAAGTCATCCTTGTCCTCCTCTCTCAATTTTGATGAGCTCCTAGTTGAGAATATTCTCAGCTAGTAGACTTCCCCAAGACAAGAACTTTTAGGTTCCAGTCTTTCTTGCTAAAGATGTTTGTGTCTTTCAATGAAGAGAACCTGTAGCTCCCAGAAATGGAAATCATAGATTAAATAAGCAGGGAATATAGAAAATTCATGAACTTCTTGATGTTATAAGTATATAGTGCTTTCTTCCAGTAGAGGCTGTCCATAGTACTACCCCAGATGAGAGAGACCTTGCAATTCTTCCTTGAGAAGAGAATCAGGGACTGGTTTTTATCATAACATAGCACAGTGATAAGGCTATATGGGTTTGTGCATCAGTCCTTTGTACTTTCTACATTTTTTACCGTTAGAGTGTATGCTTTGGATTTGATCAGGAAAAGGCTCATAGTATAAAATGAGCACTTTCTGAATTTCAAGAAGTCTTAAGATATCAAATTTATTTGGGCTATAGGTCCATTTGTCATTAAAAAAAATGCTGCTCTTCCAATGATAGAAATTTTGTTAAGAGAGATGGGATTCCTGACTGAAGCTATCATCAATTATGATCCCCATCACATCATCTCAAATAGAAGGAAATCCAACAAAAACAAGGCCTTTGAGCACCATGAGGTGGAAGGCTTGCTTGAGGCTGCAAATTGGTCAGACTACCCCTAGACAAAACAGGGAGATGATGGTATGGAATAGGAGTCTACTTATCCAATGCAGGAAATAACTCACCTCAACCTGGCACTTCAAGTCTGGTCCCAACAGCAGAGAAGGTCACACATTTGGCTAGTGTCTCTGAGCATTCCAACAAAAGGGACTTCTCTAATGTCATGGACATAGAGGAGGAGGACACAACCAACACACCAAAGAAGCAAAAGTTGGATGAGACAGGGCAGCTCATACAAGCAGCTGGTGGTAAAGGTAAGAAGAAACATGTAAAGGTCAAAGGCCCTGCCTTTGAGGTTCAAGAATATGAATTTTCCTAGACACCTGAAGGCTCAACAAATAGATATAGATCCAAGATCGAGCTATTGAAAAAACACAAGGAAAATAAAGACATCACCATGAATGAATATCTAAAATTGTCTACAAAGGTGAGGAAATCTTGTGGCCAGGAGGTATCTATGGTTTCTGTCAGAGATCACAAGCATAATACATTGAATCTGGCTATAGCCTCTAAGAACAGAGTAGCTGAGATGAGGATAAATCTGGATGATATCATTTTACCAAATATGACCCACATCCATATGCAGACATGGGACATTATCCATATTGATTTGCTGAAGTCAACCTGCAAGATATCTAGGTTGCAGACTAGAAAAAGTAGGGTTTAAAATCAACTAAGGAAAGAGAAGTTAGAAAACAAGGCCCATTAATCTCAGATCAAGAAGATCCAGACATATATGTTGCTTGTAGAAAACCAGGATGATAAAGGGGATGGCACACAAAGGCTGCTGAATGAAAAAGAAAATACCATTCAACTGCTAAAGATCCCAGCTACTCAGCTAATCCAGGCTTCAGAACTATCAGAGCTTGAAAAGGAAAGGGAAATTCTAAATGATAAGCTTATAGATTGTTGAGCCCAACTGCTGAAATTCATAGAGAAGGAGAATCAATGGAAAAGGGATATGCCCCTTATAGTATAAAGTGGGAAGGCTCTGAAAGCCAAATAAGATGAATTGGGGAAAAATTCACAGGAGAAGGAGAGGGAATTACAAGGAAAGAGAAAGAAATTTAAAAGGGAGTTATCCCCGTGTTAAGGCCTAGAAATTCGCAGAAAATGAAAGCAAGGGATTCTCCCCAGTCAATGTTCCCAACTAGCCCGTGACTGTTTGGTATAGGGAATCCATCTGGTTTGCGGTCCGGCTACCGTAGGTCAAGTAACAAAAATAAAAGGTTTTACCAGTTGCGGCCCGGTCCACCGTTTATATTTTTGTATTTTTTAGTTTTAAGCATGACATGCAAGTGCCCAGCTAAAATGCAGATTGATTAAGAATGCAAGGAGTGGTCACAATGTGATGCGCAGGTTCTTACCTCTCGTCTTAGACTCTCTTGCATCTGAATCACACACAGCAAGGAATTAAAACTAACTACCTAACCTATCCCTAGGGAGCAAGATTATCATTTATTAATGAGTAATGTATTTTGTGCATGCATTATGAAAAATCACAGATAGCTGATACTTCTTTCAAAACACATGAACATTTAAAGATATTTGAACAATGAGATAGCCAATTGTTTATGAACAACATTCATTACTCATAGTGGAAATTTTCATAAAATAAACCAGAGATCATTCATACAAGAACATAGGTTCAAAGAGTTAGAACGATCTCACAGTTAATGGACACAAAGCTGAAAATGAAATAGTTCCTCTTCAACAAATCCATAGCACAACATTTGAACATTCCACCAAGCTTTCTCCAACAGGCAAACTGTAATTATCTATTGCAAAAGGAAATAGTTCTTCTTACAATATGTCCTTCCCAATCTCACTGGGAAAAAGTCCTTCTCTTATCTAAATCTTCTATATTTATACAAAAGAACAAAATTGTTGGACTGCCCACAAATGACTCTTGGGCTTCCCCAACGCTTCACCTCCCATGCTTTGCTTTCATTAAGTGCTTATAGAATTTACAATATATTACAATAAACAAATAAAAGGCTTATGAGGAGGGCCCCACTTGACTACTCAAGAACTTCTTCCACGCTGAAGCCTCTGAGGCAATGCTTTCGAACTCAGAAGGTTCTAAGAAACGAATATTTATTTCAAATTTAGCAGCCAAATTCCTTATTACTTCTATTCTGGCTGAGCTCAGGCGAAGTTGGTCTTCTAGCAACTGCACACTAACCGCGGCATGGGCTACTTCATTCCTCAAGGTCTGCTCGTCAATGGATTTGATGTGCTGGATCATTTGTCCATCCTATTGATATCTTCTTTGCAACATCTCCAAAAATAGGGTGTGCTCTAGAAAGGTATCCATTCTCTGCTTAGCTTCAACCTGGAAACGATTATACGTAATCAAAAGTCTCCTGAAGAACTCTGCACAAGCCCCCTTTGTCTTCTTGACAACCTTCTTGAATTGTTCGGCTGTGTTTATGGAAAACTCTAGTAAATCGTAGTCTTGCCTCAGGGATTGTTGATCTTTTGATGGTAGATCTACAGGGGTTTCTTCATTCCCTTCTAATCTCACCATCCTTCATGTCAGGACTTCTAAGATATCCTGCGATCTGTCTAGAAAATATGAAGAGGTTTCCAAAATCTCTTCCAACCGATTTTCCACCTGCAAAATATTGCACCTTTGTTCCTCTATGGCTACTTGCAACTGGTGCATCTTTCTCCTTTGTGCTAGAACGTGCTCCTTGAAGGGATGAAGACTGACCTCTTGTTCCTTGGCCTCTTCTAGAGTTGCTATTAATGAGGTAATCTGTTCTTTAAGCTCTGCAGTCTGCCCCTGAGATTTCCTTTCAGATTCCTCCAAGGTAGCTTTCTGTAGCTCCAACTCCCCTATATTACCTAGCAGCTGCTCCTTTTCTGTCCTCAACCCTTGACATTCCTGCTGCAATTCCTGCAAAATTCCTTGGGCAGCCTCCAGAGATCTCTTCTCTACTTGGGCAGCCTCCAGAGATCTCTTCTCTACTTGGAGGAACTTGAGCTCAGCTTTTGAAGACTTTATTTCATGTTGTATGTCTTCAAACTTTCTTTTCAATCTATTATTTTCCTCTCTCTCTCTTCTTAGGGTATCTTTTAGCTAGCAGTAGACTTCTTTGATTGTTCAAGATCAGTCATTATTCGATCTACATTGTCCTCAGAAGCATGGATTAATGCAGCCCTATCTCTGATGGTGAATCTGGGGTCCTTATCTATCCCATATACTACAGTTGTATCATTTATCATTTTACCCGACTGCCCCCCAGTCTCGACCTTTCTCTCGGTCCTCTTCACTATTCTTTTCCTTTCTCTATCATAAAAAATAGTGTTGAAATCTGGTACCTCCTCCCCTTTCTTCTACTCAAAAGGGATTATCCTAAGGGTAGGGACCATAGCCTGTCCTATTGTGCTGCCAGCAGCTACCTTAGGATCTTGAATATCAGGATTACCCAAGTCCTGAGCCTGACTATCAACAGGATCGGAAGCTGATTGCTCTGTCACTACCCCTGTCAGTTTTAGCCTTTTTGCTTCCTGCTTCTTCAGTTCCTCATCCATCTTTCTTTTCTTTTCCTCCTCTCCTTTGAGCTAGCTTTCAGCTTCCTGTGCTAGTCTCCTAGCATCTTCATTTCTTTTTCTAGCCTCTTCCTCCTCAGCCTTTTCTTTCTCATCTTGTCCTTTCCCGCCTTTGGTGGTGATTTTATTTTTAAATCTTCTTCTTAAGGCCGTTATATTTTCTGCACTGTGGAAAATGGATTCATCTTTATCCCAGTGGCTTGTATATTCAAAAGGTACATTTGCCTCCTTGCAGTGCTCTACCACTTTATTTCGGGAATCGTTCCTGTGGAAATTTATTTCCCTAAAATGGAATTTCCCCAATTCTTCCTCAAATTCATTAGCTTTCTTCACCCTTGTAAACTTATAGCTTCCCAACCTAAATGGTAAAGGAGGGTAAGCCACTTTCTTATGTTCGGATAAAAATCTCCCTATACCATCTAAGAAGACCTGTCTAACTGCCTCTTTGTGCACTACATAGTCAGTGGCATATTTTGGCAATAGTGAGGGTGCTCTGGAGCATCCATACATTCTGAAATACAATCCATCCTCCGTTAAGTAGTAGTCTGCATATTCTTCAATCACCTGCAATGCTTCCTCCGACATGCAGTTGCACTCTTTCAAGAAGATCAATGTATATAATGGCATGATGAAGTGCTCACACAATTCTCTATAGTGACTGTGGTACTTGTGTGCCCACAGTGGCTTGTAAGCTAAGTAGACTGATGTTCTCTCTCGGTCCCAGATACACCTCAGGCTTGGGAAGGGTTGATTGCATAGTATACAATCAATCAGTATAGAGCTCATATAGAACTCTGATCTCTTATGGGACACCCCTCCTAATGCTGAAGCAATGCAGGCTGAGAGGCTGTTGGACACAATATTTGCCCAGTTGAACACTATCCCCTGTGTTGCAACATAGAAGATGATAGGTACCCACTCCAACTTGAAGCTTTTACTGTGCCCCCCCCTGAAAATCCTATTCAACATCAGGGCAATAAACCTGTAAGGGGTCCTTAAAGTGGCAGTATCATATTCCCCAGACGGCCTAGTCCTAAAGTTCTTTCCAGACACCAGTATTCTCTTCAGTGTCTCGACTAGGTCCATCTTAATTGCCTTTAGCCAGTCTTCAATCAAGTATACCTATGCTTCTGGTAAGTGGTAGGCCAGTGATACATACCCAGGGCTATAGGCAGCATAACCCTATTTATCAACATTTTCCAAAATCATGGTCGTTACATATTCCTTGGGAAGAATCCACCCAATCACCTCTAAGCATGGAAAAAGCTCAGGTTTGGTAGCCACTCTCATCAAGGCAGATCTCTCTATGTTTGCATATATGGTTTCCTCCTAAAAAACGGTGTCAGGTACCTCTCAGTGTGTTATTAGTCTGTAGACTTTCCCCCATTTATATTCGGGTTCCACACCCACTATGCATTTGGTATCTTTGTAAGTATATTCAAATTTGGTGATGATTTCAACCTCGGGTTCCTCCTCTACTATGGGAGCCTTCTTATTTTTCCGTTTAGACATCTCGAATTCTGTAGAATTTCCCTGTCATACAAAGAAATTGCTTTTAGGTTCTGTTGGGCCATTCCTTGATGACATTCAAAAATGGAGAGAAAATGTATGAGCATTTTACCTTGTCTATGCTAAACATGATTTCCGCTATGAAAATAAAACAAACAATACTCAAAACCAACTGTTCCCACATAAAAACAATATGCCCAAAAGGCTAAAACCAGCTCATGACCATTATTTACAGAATCAACTTAAAATATTATGGCCTTTTCTAAAATAAAGAAAATCCCCCTCCTCTTGTCAAGGAGAAAATAGTCTCAAAACTCCCTCTTGGCGCTATGAACTAAATCGTTTCATGGAAAATATGATGCCTAATCCCAAGTGAAGGATATTGCATTGTGATAGTGCACTTAACTCATAGAAAATAAGGGGAAGCTACTTGCTGCATAAAACACTCGCATCACGGTCCGACTAGATAATGCATTCTGACCCTAAATTGGTCCGGGGTTCGTATTCGAGTTTAAAATCTCAACGCTGCGACCCTGGTTCACAAAAACGAGGGAAACCATATAGTGGAACCAAAACCTCGACATCTCGGAAGAAAACCATGAAAACGCCCTCCCCAGACGGCCAAACATAGACTGGGGGAAACTGGTGCGGACAGCGCAATGACCGTCTGTACCGGTTCCCCGAATAGTCGAGTGTGGGTTGCAAACTCATAATGGCCACAGACTTAATCCTCAAGCAAAAAAAACCCCCACCGGGCAGCAATACCGTCTATAGATTATATATATATGTGCTGAAATGGAAACTAGGTATCTACTAACCGCAGAGGTAATGAACTGACCAAGGGAAACAAAACTTAGTTTGACCATTCGAACGGAAAGGTAAAATGGGCATAAGGGCCTACCTGGCAATGTGCTGTGCGACTGGTGGAGAAGAAACCGCAAACCTCCATGGTGGAGCCACCTAGGAGCGAGATACCGACAACAAGTGCATTGGTCTGCTTAAGTGATAATGACAGCACGGGGAAATTGCAAAATAACAATAAAAAAAAAACCCAACCCCACTATATACGTCGTGGTCAACCATAATCGGCGGGAAAAATAAACAATCGGGAGCAGAACGGTTACGAGATCGGTGATCCTGTCAGTATCGCCTCTACAATGGCAGATGATGAAATGGTTAGGAAACCCGCAATGGCATTGGCAGGAGAAAAAAATAAAACTTCACATCAGAGCTCGCCAAGCTAAGGCCTCGGACCAATAGTTAGCTGAAGAGCCGCAACGACAGAAACCATAAGGGCACCGAATTCCGCAGACCAATCAAAATCGGAGCAAAAATAAACATGACTTCGACCAAAAATAACGGGCATGTGGAAAACAAAATAAAAAATACATCGGCAAGATAGTGCCTTCCAAAACCGCAACGGCGAAAGCTGAAAGCCTAAAAATCTATGAATCAAAACGGTGGGGATTGGAAGAGGATCATACAACCATCGGGGAAATTCGCGATACTTCCTTCGCAACGGTGGAAAACTTAGCGACAAACGTTCTGACAGGATCTTAAAACAACCACCGACGAATAAAGCACATCGGAGACCAAGAATCGGTCTTGATGTCCCGTTCTTTTCCGAAATGGCGGGCGCGCAGATGACTGGACTCCCGACCCAAAAAAATTAAAACACTTCCGATGGCAAGGAAAATCAATACAAACCGTGAAACTTGGCTGGCACAAAATTAATTTTTTAGCAAACATCAAACATAACCAAAGAGCTAAGCAAAAAGGAGGGTCCCAATTTTTTTTGAATTTTGGGAAAATGCTGCAGCTGCAACACCCTGCTATCAGTGAACTTGGTGAGTTTTACATTGTTCAATCCCTAGAACAAGTAAGACTGAAGGAGTTGGAACTAACAGGGTTGAAGCACCAAAACAAGAACCTGGTGGGCCTGGCATTGGAGAGAGAACATGACAGGAATATTTGGGAAGTAAAGTGTGCTGAATTGCAGGGTAAGAATGAGAAACTTGTGAAGTGGGTCACATGGAAACTACTTATTCAAGGGGCTAAACATGTCATATGGGATGCACTCATATCATAGGCGACCAAATTAAGGCCCTATCTAGATTACATCTTGGATAAGAAAAGAGATATACACGAAGCCAAGTAGCGTGTTCAAGCAGTAAGGGAAATGTTGAATAAAAATATTGTTGAGCATGCTAGAAACACTATAGACTTTCTCAATGGGTTGACAGAAGAAAAACAGAGAAACCCACATAGCGGACATGATTTATGTCATCACTTGGGAAAGGAAGGTGGTAAATAATCGCCACCTTTTAGATACCATTGAAGCCAAAATTGGTATCATGGCACATGAACTCAAATATTTCATAGAAATGTTCAATCCATTGGTGAATATGGGGCTTCCATTCTTCTGGGAAGAAAAAGGGTGGCATGTTGTCACAAAAAGAATATCATGACAGGCTGATTCAATGTAGGGTAGACCACTCCAAATTCGCGGATATGCAACATCCCCTAGAAGGAAAGACCATTGTTGACAAACTGGTAGATGACTTTGAATTGGTGTTCACTTTCAGGGCCACATGTGTGAAGTTTCCATATTTCTCATATAGGGACCACGTGGAGCTGTGGGTGCTGGAAAAGGAGGTATTCTCTCTAGATTCCCTGACAACGGAATAGTGGAAAGCGATCGAAAAGTTCGAAAGGTCAAAATACACACTGTATGCCAAAGCATGATGAAGACCAAAGGGGAAACTGTACAAGAACAAGTGTTGTAATGAATAAATCCTCCTTCACCTCTATTGCGGAGGAACAATTCAAGGCTGAGTCAACATGATGCCATTGGAGGTTCTCTGATCCGTCATTTTCCACAAGCAAGCCTGAGTCCCAGATGCCTTGTTTGCTATTTTGATCGAGCACGCACATTAGCACATACTTTCCTGATTTGTGTTAAAATCATGTCGAATTTTGTACCTAGAAAATGATAGGATTTACTATGGTCATTCGAGTTTGAACCCCATTTTGTAAGTGATTTTGATACCCTATTTCAAGACATGCATCAGGGGTAAATGACACTATATATGTAACATCCATAGAGGAGTAAAGGGTTTGACATTCATTTTTGAAGCCTTGAGTGCTTGGTTTTGTAGTTCTGCAACTTTCTTGGAAGTATTAATGAAAACTGATCTTCCGATTTTTTGAGATTCATCATGGTTTTTAATGTTCAGTTTGTGATTCCTGTATGCTTCATTTTCATATGTGTAAAGTGCTACTAATGCATTTCTAGGTCCATGTAAGGAATTCGTTTGTATTGAGTGCTCCTTCCATCAGAAATAACATTCGTAATGTGTTTATAATGATTGTTATGGAATTCATCCTCTGTTAGGTTCTCTATTTCAATCTTTATCCTTTAATTTTGCTTCTGCTAAAGGTGTTTTCAAGAGATTCACCCACAGACATGTGCCTCCTGCTGCACCGAGATTCTCCTCCGTTCTCCTACCACCACTTGAAAATATTTGACTGAATATTAACACGCATTTTGCCTCAGATTATAAAGGAAAATCACCATTCATTATTTCTATAACCCCTTGAATGATTCAGGATGTGACTCCATTTCCCAATGGTATTTAATACTTGTCTATTTTGCAATATTTAAAATCACAAACAAATATGTTCTTATTAGACATATAGCCTTCTGATTTGCTTGCTAAAGCTATATGTGTATGTGAATGTTTCTTTGATGTAGAGAGAGACCTCTCTGATTGTATATGATAGAATATAGTCTAAATATTAGTTTGAAATGGTTACCCCAGTGATCTCCTACCACAACCATAGGAAAATCATTGGGTGATAACATCTTGGCGCCGTTGCCGAGGAATAATCACTATTATCTCCTTGGGGAAAACGACATTGTCCTAGTTCAATGACATGGTTAAGCAGCCATTCATAGACACACACTTGGTTATATATGCTTTGGTGACTCCACTCAAAATTTTTGGAAGGTGACTCCACTGGAAATACTGCCGGCCAGAAGGACTATTATGAGGAGCAATCATGATGCTAAATCATTTCAATAAATTTTCAATCGAGAGAGCCTGATTCAGAAAGCCGATAAGTTGCAGAGGTTAGACAAAATGTTTTATTTACCTGCTGAAAGTACTGTATCTATTGATAATATATCTGAGCATTGCGATGAATAATTGGAGCTGGTTCGACCTAGGACTAAGTCTGAGTCCTATTTATCTGAAGTAATTTTGCACCCCTCCACGTTCGAATTCTCCCGTACATCCTTGTCGCCTGAGATCTCAGAGGATCTGGGTGGGAATATTCGACCCTTGTTTGACAAAGAGTACCCCATACTTACCTCTGAATTAGCCCTGTTAAATTCCACTACCATAAGGCAGTCTGCTATCGCGTGTTTGTCTCCCACTTCTTCCGAGCTGAATCAACCTTCATCTTTCAGCCTCACAACTCCTCACATGCACACAGTTTCTCACAACACAACAACTTATGTTACACTTACTTCAATCCCTCTTGGAAACCCCACTGTAATCCCAAGGATGGCAAATAGATTTGCCCCTATTCTTCTTCCTGCTGCTCTTCACGACCTCCCTCTGGGATAGTCGAGAAGACTCAAACAATTCAATGGGGAAAGGAGGTATTCAACTGAGGAACTCTTGGGATGGTTTTCAGACTGGGTAGACCTGGAAGAATTAGACCATGATGATGTTAAGTCCATACTGTTTTCCCAAATTCTTGCTAGAGAAGCAAGAAAATGGTTCAAAAACCTCCCAGACAACTCCATTATGAACTACCAAGCCTTTGAAGACTCTTTCAAGGACAAATGGGAAGATAAGAAAAATCCTAAGCAATATCTGTCACAATACCATTCCATGAGGAGGATGAAGAGTGAATCTATCCAAGAATTTTCTGACATATTTATGAAGACATATAATGCTATTTCTGCCCAGTTCAAACCTCCACCTGGTTCTGCCCATATCCAATATGCTAAAGCGTTTGATAATGAATTTACTCTGCTGCTGAGTGAAAGAAGATCAGCCTCCTTGGTCGATATGATGAAGGATACCATAGAGGTATAGGTGAACCTGTCTGCTGCCAGAAAGAAGAAGAGGGATGAGGGAGACTGGAGGAGAGAAGAGGGAGATAGAAGAAAGGATAAAGAGTCTAAACAACCTTCTTCATCTAACTCACAAGAGGTCAAAATGGACATGATGATGAAGGCCATGGAAGAATTGATGGAGAGACTCTCTATGGATAACAGACCACCTCCCAGGGAAAAACAAGAGCATCAAAATAGAAACCAAAATGTTAGAAGGGCACAAATCCTCCAAAATAGACAGAGAGATCAGAGAAACCCTCTTGATCCACCTGTCAGGCCCCCATTTCAGGATAATTATGTGGATCAAGATTATGAAAATAAAGTTGAGGATCAAATCCACCAGCTAGATATTGACTCATCCTCCACCTTTTTGACCAAAGAAGAGCATGATAATTCCCGTCAAGAAGAGGGGGAACTGCCTGCCGAGGAGATAGATGAGTTTAAGAAAAGATATAAGCTAGCTATCATGGGTCTGCAAAGGAAGATTGGCCCGAGAAATAGAGATGTCATATTATGAGGAATAAAGATGCAAGAAATAAGGGCTCTACAAGTAATCCCAAAAATGACGCACCCCTTAAGAATAGATCCAAAAATGTGATTGAGCCCAAAGGGAAAGAAAAGAAAGAAGATAATCCAAGGAGCTTAGATCATGGTAAGACCTCTTTCAATCTAGAGGAAAAAATTGCTTTGATCAAAATCTTTGTCCCTCTTACTCAGTTATTAATTTTTTTTTGAATATCATTCCAAGATTGCAACTGTGGTAAAACCTCCAGGGGAGATTTCTGAAATATCAGATTTCTTGAACCTTAAAGATGATATTCCTACCATCGTGTTCATACCCCATGTGGATGAGCCATATGATGAAGACATCCCTCCCTTCTATGTCAGTCTAAACATTCATAATTCCAGTTTGCACAATGCCATGCTCGATTCAGGAGCCTCCCATAATATGATGCCTAGGATGATCATGGATAAGTTGGGGTTGGAAGTGACAAGACCATACAAAGACCTTTTCTCCTTTGATTCCAGTAAAGTAAAATGCCTCGGATTAATAAAAGATTTGGTCATTTATTTGGCCCAAATCCGTGCCAAAAGCATTGTCATGGACGTAGTTGTGGTTGATATCCCTCCGAAGTTTGGAATGTTGTTATCAAGATCTTGGGCAGCCAAACTCAAAGGCGTCCTCCAAATGGATATGTCATATGACACCATCCCTATTTTTGGGGTATTTATAAGGATTTTTAGAGAGAAAAAGTTGGCATACATGGTGACCATTTCTGAGAGGCCAAACAATCATCCCATTTATTCATTGGATATTGATATGGGATCAACTATTTTCTTTACAGAAGGAGGCAAAGACAATTACAGTTCATAGAACACTGCCTTTGTACCCACTCAGTAAGAGCTGGAAGGAGTTTCAGATGTAAGTTTTGATGGGGCAACATGTAGAGAGGGGGCATGAGCTAGAGTTTGGGTAAATCCCCTAGGAGGGAGAGCTTTAAATTATTCCTACAAACTAGCCTTCGATTGCACAAATAATGAGGTGAAATATGAGGCTATGATGTTAGCAATTCAGATCTTGAAGGAGTTCCAAGTTAGGAGGGTGGTGGTACATGGGGACTCCGAGATGGTAATTAAACAAATGGAAGGTGAGTATCAGGCCAAAAATCCCAGGGTGAGAAGATACAAAAATGTTGCCCAAGACCCGATAGAATATTTTGAAGAATGCAGTTTTAATATGATTTCTAGATTGGAAAATTGTATAGCCAATTATTTGGCCACTTCTGTTGTTGTTTTCAAGGTCCCCATGCACCCTAGTGGAAAATATGAAGTCGAACTTAGGCACATACCTTCTGTCCCAGATAATGTTAAGAGTTGGCAGGTCTTTGAAGATGAAAAACAGATTCAGAACTTGCTCACTCTCGCTGGGGAGTTTTATGGCTTGAACATTGATGAAAATCATGTACTCCTAGAAGGGACTAATCTCATTCAGGAACCCCTTCCAATTCAGGTTGTCAATCCCATAGAAATTTCGTAGGTTGAGGTCACTATCCCAGCTGAATGTGCTGAGAGCTACGAAAATGAAGAAGCTATTATACCCAAGTTGTAGAGGAATGATGGGAGAAAACAATATCTAAACAATATATGTGGCAAACAGATCCTACAACTCAAAGGTAACTCTATCCCTAGGGGTTTAGTACCTTTGGAAAAACTCTTTGACCCAAATGATGTTTCCAAGGAACTTTAGCTTGTCCCAATCTGCGAGGATGTGGAAGATGTTAATATTGGGACCAAAGATCAAGCCAACATCATAAAAATATCAAGAACACTCTCACCTGAGGCCAAGCATAAATACATCTCACTAATGAAAGAATACTTAGATGTTTTTGCTTGGAGCTATAGTGATCTCAAGGCTTATGACACAAGTATAATCCAACACACCTTACCAATAAAAAAGGAAGAAATTAATTTTAAACAAAAGATAATGAGGATGAACCCCAAGCTGCTGCCCCTAGTGGAAAAAGAAATAAATAAACTATTTGAGGCAAAGCTCATTGTGGCCCTTATATTCTCAAGGTGGGTGGCCAAATTAGTCCCGGTGAGGAAGAAGAATGGAGAGATAAGGATATGCATTGACTTCAGAAATATGTACAGAGTTTCTTTAAAGGACCATTATCCTATTCCTAAGATGGACCACATTTTGCAGAGGGTAGTGGGCTCCCAAAGAATCTCCACCTTGGACGGATTCTCAAGCTACAATCAGATCATGGTGCACCCAGAAGACCAAGAGAAGACATCTTTCACCACACCTTGGGGCACCTTTATGTATGCAAACATTCCATTCGAACTCATGAATGCGGGGGAAACCTTTCAGTGAGCCACAAACATAGATTTTGCTGACAAAAATGATAAGATTTTGGTCATCTATTTGGACGACATCACTACCTTTTCAAAGTTTGATGAAGAACACGTTGCACAACTATTGAGAATGTTCAGAAAGTGCAGAAAGTTTAGCATCTCATTGAATCCTAAGAAGCCATTTTTTTCTATGAAGGAAGGGAAGCTATTGGGGCATGTAATTTCTCAAGAAGGCATCCAAATAGACCCACAAAGAGTTGAGGCAATTCATAAAATTGATCTCCCTCGGAACAAGGTTGAGGTACAATCCTTTCTGGGGAAGGTGAATTTTTTGAGAAGGTTCATTGCTGCCTTTGCTGAAATAGTAAGGTGTATAACTAACATGCTAGGAAAGGACAAAGAGATCAAGTGGAAACCTAATGCAAAACAATACTTTGAAGATATAAAGAAGGCTATTTCTGAAGCCCCTTTGCTGGCAAGCCCTGATTTCTCCAAATATTTTCTCCTATTCTAATTTTCTTCAGAGCATACAGTGGATGGGGTATTGTTACAAAGGAATCACGAGGGAAATGAGCAACCCATTTCCTTATACAACAAAACATTTAGATATTCCCCATTGAAATACAACATCCTGGATAAGAAGGCTTATGCTCTGATGCAGGCCCTGGAGGAGTTCCGAGTTTACATCATGCACTCTCACATTATTGCTCATGTCCCCACTAGTGTGCAATGAAGGATATCCTAACCCAACCAGATCTTGACAATAGGAGGGGAAAATGGATAGAAATACTACTTGAATATGACTTGGATATTAATCCCAACAAGCTGATTAAAGTCCAAGGACTAGCCAAAATCATGGCATATCCTAACTTTTATGCTCTCAGCCTACACGTGATTGCTAAATTGTCCATAGAAGTGAAAAATCCCAAGGAACGACCAGACCCACAAATAGCTGAATATCTCTTTTCATCCCCATGGTATACTGACATCATCTTCTTGTTGCAACACCTGCAAGATCCACAGGGTATGGAAAAAACAAGGGTCAGATTCCTCAAGCAGAAAGCAACAAGGTTTTTCATCTCAAATGGGAAGTTGTATTGGAAATAGCTAGGAGTCCCGCTGAACTGTGTGGATGAACATGAGGCTAATAAGTTCATTGAATAATTTCATGCAGGGGAATGTGGAGGTCATCATTATTGGAAGGCCACTATGAATAAGATCATGAGGGCATGATTTTATTGGCCCACTATCTTTTCTGATACTCATAAGAAGGTTGCTTCCTGCCATAAATGTCAGATCTTTGAAGGAAGGAGGAAGCTTCTGTCATTTCCATTGAATCCCATACATGTTGAAGCCCCCTTCTAGTAATGGGGATTGGATTTCATTGGAGATATAAACCCATATTCCTTAGGGTAGCACAAGTTGATCCTCACTACTACATATTATTTCACTAAATGGATTGAATCCATCCAAACTAGACAAACCACTGAGACAATGATTATGCAATTTCTAGAGGAGAACATCTTGTCAAGGTTTGGGGTCCATAGGAAGTTGATCACGGACAATGCTGTTGCATTCAAGTAAAAAAAATATGGTTGAATTTTGTTTCAAATATCATATACAGCTGGGGAATTCCACAACCTATTACCCACAGGGAAATGGGTTGGCATAATCTTTAAACAAGAGTCTTATGAGGGTCATCAAAAATATGTTGCAAGGAAACAAGAAAGCTTTGCACACAAAGCTGACCAATGCCTTGTGGGATGACATGATCAGTGTGAAGAAATCTATTGGCACCTCGCCGTTTCGGCTGGTCTATGGCTCTAAGTTAATCTCTCCTATTTGCTCGAGTTTTCTAGAGATGAGATTGTTGCAGGAAGAATATGCTGAAACCCACCCAACTCAAAGGAGGATGTATCAACTGGTTGAACCGCAGCAACAAAGAGAGCAACTTTTTGATAGAACTCATAAATTTCAGGACAAGATGAAATATATCTTTGATAAGAGGACAAAACCTGATGATTTCCAGATGGGGGATGTAGTGTTACAATGGGATGCACCCCATGAAGAGAACGGGAAGCATGGAAAATTTGATCACCTATGGAAGGGCCCTTACAAAATTTCAGCTTTCAGAGGAAAAATGCCTACATATTAGAAGAGATTAATGGTGGTCTGGTATCAAGAGATCCTATAAACGAGAGGATCCTCAAACATTACTTTCTTTGAAGCAGGTTCTGCCTTCCATATCATTGTATATACCATGTATTTTGATATTTGCATGTGTGGACAGTCCTCTAGTAGAATTGAGGTTCGAGGTGAAGGCAGTAATGTCCACATGAAGGGCTATCATTTCTTTTCTTTCCAGATTTGAAGTCAAAGGCACCAGAGTAAATTTTGAAGCAAAGAGTTTTGGTGCAAAGATGAAGTATATAGTAGGCTAGGATCTTCCGAGCATAATAGGGCCAAATGGATCAAGCACTTATTCAATGGGGTCCTTTGCTACCTCATAAGGAGTATAGCATCCCCAATTGGAGCCGTTGTTAGCACCCGTGCTAAATTTTGGGAAATTTTTACACCTGCATTTGCTCTATTTCCCTGCAAGGGGATAATCCCGTGACAATGTAAAGCATGTATGGAAGGTTATATGTCATAAGACCTCGGGGAGAGCTGAGCATGCTCCATCAGAATCTACCCCTTGGAAAGAATGAGGGAAGAATAAAGAAATTCCTAGGGCTTGGTCATATGTAGGAGCTAAGTATAAAAATCCATCTAAGGTTTATGTTCTGACAGCTATGAAGGGTGTGGATCGGTGTTGATGGAGATCGATGGCTGTGAACGATTCTGCTGGAGAAAGATGGACTGTCAGATGAGCATCGAGATGAATATCTAAGGACAATATCTATTCTGCAGCCACAATTTGCACATGAAAATGCATTTCTCGAAGTAGTGGAATTGAGTACAAGGCTCGGGTTTCCATGAACCATATCTACGTTCCCTTGTGATCTACGGCAGCGATTGATTTGACTGCTGCAACATGCATGCATAAAAATTTTCCTTAGATCAGCAGAACTTGGTAGAGGGTGCAAATTTCTATGGCCCAGATCTACTCTCCATCGCAATCTACTGCAGAGGTGAATTCTGCTGATAGAACTTGCACACAGAAAATAACTCCTCAAATCAACGGAATTTGCTAGAAGGTGTAAGTTTCTACGAACCAGATCAACGAAGAATCAAGATCCACGACGGAGATCAATTCTGCTTATAGAACATGCACACTAGAAATATTCCTTAGATCAACGAAATTTGGTAGAGGGCACAAGTTTCTATGGCCTAGATCAACGACTGATCAAGATCCATGACAGAGATCAATTCCGATGATAGAACATGCATGTGAGAAATAATTTCTTAGATCAACAGAATTTGGTAGAGGGCATAAGTTTCTACGACCCAGATCTACGCTCCATCACAATCTACACCAGAGCTGAATTCTGCTGATAGAACTTGCACCGACAAATAACTCTTCAGATCAGCGGAATTTGGTAGAAGGAAAAAGTTTCAATGACTACAATCAGTGTAGGAGCTTGAGCTACGGTCAACATTGATTTCTTTACCGATAGGTGCATGACATAAGAGAGTGGTTGGGATCAACGAAATGCATTGGAGGAGACATGATCCGATGGCCACAATGAAGACACAGTTAAGATTGACGACAGAGGCGTATTCCGCTGAGGGAAGTTGTAGGGAAAATAAGGGGGACGATATAATAGAGAAAAAGACCGATGGAATTGAAAGGAAGCATGACCGATGTGTTATCTCCCAAGATAATTTATTTTTGTATGAAGAATTTAATTCATGTTATGAGGAATATGAATGCCACTAACAGTTTGAAAGCCTCTGTGGTTGATAAAAATTTCACTAAGTTGTAGTTTCGGTGGCTTGGGCGAGGATCAGAACATCTCATTAGCCACTGACAGACTTACAAAATTCAGCTTCCGTGGTCAGATGAACATTTCGGTGATCGAAAGAACCAAAGACAACATAGCGGCGAGATATTCCACTAAAGAGTCGAAATGATGGAAGACAAACTTACAATGGGTTTCGTGATCAGATGAAAACTTCGGCGATTGGAGGTTCTAAGGACTAACCATCGACAAGATAGCTCAATAAGGAGCCACAATGGCGGGAGACAGAAGGACTACGGATCAACAAAGTTTACAACTGAGTTCCTCCGCAGTGTTGGCGGCACAGAAGACTAAATCTCTGATCAATGACAAGAAGCATTTCGATAGCGTGAACAATAGAAAATCATCGATGGTCGGAAGAACTAAAGACAATGGAGCGGCGAGCTAGTTCACTAAGGAGCCGCAACGACGAAAGAAAGATAGACTACGGCTTCCGCGACCAGATGAAAAATTTGGTGATCGAAAGACAGACAGACTATGGATCGACAAGTTTACAATGAAGCTCCTCCGTGGTGTCAATGACATAGAAGACTAAAGCTCCTATCAATGACAAGAAGCATTCCGATAGCACAGACAATAGAAAATCATCGGCAGTCGGAAGAACTAAAGACAACGGAGCGATGAGTTGGTCCACTAAGGAGCCGCAATGGTGGAAGACATACAGCCTACGAATCGGTGAGTTTACAATGAAGCCCCTCCGCAATGTCGGTGACACAGGGGACTAAAGCTCCGATTCAAACTTCTACTGAATTCCGATAACAATAAAGCGAAATCGTCAATAGTCAAGCATATAAAGTTTTGAAACAACAAAACAACAAATATAATGCGCATTGGTGAATAGCGATACTGTCCATCAGCAGCATAGAATACCAATGCCCTGATCCCTTCGTTAATCAACTTACGACATTGATAAATTCAGTTCGTTCCACCTCCAAAACTACGGCAGCGTTCAGAAAAAAGGTTCCGATGCATTAGTTATCACATCTCCCGATCGTTGACGAGCTAATGATGAAGAGCGCCAGCGTTGAGATTTCGAGCGTCGATGGGCTAAAGGAAAAAGATTTCGATCACCAATGAAGAAGCCATCATGATGCTAGTGATTTAAGGTGACGACACTACGGTAGCGTTGAGACTTGGGGCACTGATGGACTAGAAGACAAAGCTTCTGATCGGTGACTGCGGCGACAAGGTAGAAAACTCCAGCAGATTAAAACAAGAAATGTCACTTCAGATTAACTGCCGAAACACTGGCTGTTGACGAAAATTTAAAATTGAACCAGAAATGTTGATTATCAGACACCACTTCAGCTATTAAAATATCTCTAAGTGAACTAGATCTTCACAGTAGATAAACAAATAGTTAGCAAGGGTTTGAAGCCCTAATCTGGAAAAACTATCACTTTCAATTATTTTTGTGTAAACAGATCGGATTTTTAGGATCTGTGATTTTTGTAGAAGACTATAAAGCCCATGATTGATTTTATAATAAAGGTTCAACTTTGGGGATTTATCAGCGAATAATACTTTCAAGCTTCTCATTTTACTTGTTCATGGTATAAGCTCTTTTGTTGTGATCTGTTCAGCCATCATCTCTTTCTTTACTGTGTTTATGCTTGAATGTGCATTCATGTCAATTTTAGATTTATTAAAAAGTCGATAGCTGTCATCCTACTGGTATATTAGTAATGTTTGATTTATAAATACCATCCTCAGCAGGATTTATCCATTTATATGCATGTGTTATGTGTGTAAGTTTTCCAGCCTGGTGAGTTCTCCATCCCTGCACCTTATAGTCGAATTTCTGAGCAAATTGCAACTAAAATCCTTGTAAATGAGTGAGTCTTATGCATGCCTTGAGAGTGGAAAGGTTACATAGGTCGAGTGACTTGACCCATATCTGAAAAACCTAAAAAACATTGTAAGTTACCAGGCATCCTCGAGCTACAACCTAGAGGATTTTCCTGGAGTGATAACAAAGTGGCGTCATTGCCGGGGAGAGGAGATTGAAGCTCATCTTCTTTAGGAAACGACATAGATCCATGCTTTGATGATAGACAGAGCTTGGACATTATTACGATTGTAATCATCTATCTGGTGACTCCATTGATATATAAGGTGGCTTCAAGAAGAGCAAGTACCAGAGCAAACCCAAAGGGGCCACTAGCAACACCCATTTCAGATCTTAAAGAAATATTGAGGAAAGCTAGGGCTTTACTAAGATAGACCAGCAGTGCTGCACAAAATGCTACATCAGGTATTTCAAGAAATCTTTCTGCTGTTATTTCTTCTGCTGAAACTGTTAATTCCCAGAAATTTTTAGATACATAAGAAAAATCTAGGGCTTGGGCATCTTCAAGCACTGCTGCTTGTGAAGATCCAATCCCTAGTGACTCCACTGGGATAAGTATACCACCTCCTTCTTAGCAATTATTTTCATCACTGCTGCCTTCCACATCCCTGTCCATACCCATTTCCAATATGGCTACCCCTCAATTGACCAAGATGGAAAGGATCCTGGTAGCTAGGTATGCACCCCTAATTTTTCCAAATCCTCTCGCAGCCATGCCTACCAGGGATTAACTCAAGTATATGCCTAATTTTATCGGGGAAGGGGATTTCACTGCTGAAGAACATCTAGAGGATTTTTATAGCTATGCTGAAAATATAAATATAGAACATGAAGATGTATGGACCAGAGTTTTTGTGCAAAGCCTAGATGGCCAGGCTAGGAAGTGGTTTAAGGAACTTCCTGCTGGGTCAGTGGCAAGCATAGAGGCCCTAGATGAAGTTTTCCTGAAGCATTGGGGAGAGAGGAGAGACCACCTCTACTATATCACAGAATTCAGCAACTTGAAAAGAGAAAATGGTGAGTCTATCTCCAACTTCACCAAGATATTCAACGACATGTACAGCAAGATACCCACTGAGATTAAGCCCATCGGTACCTCAGCTATGATAAATTATGCAAATGCCTTTGACTCTGACTTCTACCTACTTCTCAAAGAAAGGAGGTCTGCCTCCTTATCACTCATGCAGGATGCTACCCTAGAGGTAGAGTCAATCATTCTGGCATCCCCAAAGGTCAAAGGGAAGGTAGACAGGAGAAAGCAGCCAACAGACTATAGTGGGGCTTCTGCATCAGAGAACAAGATTGAAAAAATGACCAAAATTTTAGATAACCTGAATGTTGAAATGTCTAAATTGAAGGACCAACGACATATGCCGGTGAGGGGTAAGGGGCCAAGTGACTTTGCTCCTTGAAACCCAAATTTTGCTCCTTATAGAAGAGGAAACCCCCCTGTTCAGATTCTCATAAGGGAGAGAAATCAAGGGGAAGACCAGAGGATAAGAGCTCCATTTCAAAATGTTGTATTAGTAGAAGAGCCCAAATTCATTGAAGAAGAAGGAGAAGCTGAAGACAATATCCACTGCATGGAGGATGAGGCAGACTATTCTTTTTTGACACAGGCAGAATATGAAGAATCCTTGATTGATGAGCAGATCACTGAAGAGGCTGTCTATTAGGCTGATGCTTAGGGAGGTTACCAACTGAGGTCTAGATTGGTTTCTCCCCTCAATAAGAATGTTGTACCTGTCAAGCTTCCTGCTCCACCAGCTAGAAAGGTTGCTGTTTTACAAAAGAAAGTGGCTGTCCCATCCAAAGCATTGCATAAAATAGCACCTTCAACCACACTTGATCAAGTCCAACTCAAACCTATAGCTCATGAGGTAAGGTTTCTAGATAGGATGCATTATTCTTTTAACCTTGAGTCTAAAATTCAAAAATTGAAAATCCCTTTCCCTTTAATTGAGTTGATGAAGAATGATGAATTTAAAACCTCCATTCTGAATTCCCTTAAGCCCAAGATGCACATTGACACTGACTTTGTGAACCTGCAAGATGACAATCCTGTTGTAACCCTGGGCCCCATGATCGAAGACCTAAAGGACTCCTGCCCACCATTCTATATATCCTTGAACATCTATGATAAAATCCTCCATAACTGTCTGCTGAATTCAGGAGCCTCTCATAACCCAATGCCTAAGGCCGTGATGGATGAAATCGGCCTCAGCATTACCAAGCCCTACCATGATTTATTCTCCTTTGACTCCAGGAAGGTCAAGTGCTTGGGCCTCATCAAAGACCTTGCTGTAAACTTAACTCATCTACCTATGAAAAGCGTAATGATGGACATCGTAGTGGTTGATATTCCTCCAAAATTCGGCCTCTTGCAGTCTTGATCATGGAGCAAAAGATTGGGTAGCACCCTTTAGATGGATCTCACGTATGCCACCATTCCCATGTTCGGAGGGGAGACTAAGAGACTGTATAGGGAAAATCAGCTAGCATACATCATAAGCAAGGAGAGCCGCTTAGTGAATCACCCGATCTACGCCATGGACACTAATTTTGGGTCTTGCATCTTGCAAATAGATGATAATCAATAGACATCCATTCAGCTCACTGAGCCCACCCATCCACAGCCAGAAGAGGTCACAACAGTGATCTGGGCCATGTATTTTGATGGGGCAAGCGCTCAAAACTCAGCAGGCGCAGGTATCATGTTGATCTCCTCATTTAAGGAGAACATTCACTTATCTTATAAGCTCGATTTCAAAACCACGAACAACGTAGCCGAATATGAGGCCTTGCTGCTAGGAGTTAAAGCGGCCAAGGAGATGGGGATCATGTGCGTGAAGATTTTTGGGGACGCAGACCTCATCATACAGTAGGTCAACAACACTTTTCAGACGAAAAATATCAGATTGAAGGCCTACAGGGACGAGGTATGGAAACTCAGAGACTCCTTTGTGTTTTTTGAACTGTCATATATTCCTAGGGATTTGAATCACCTGGATGATTCCCTGGCTGTCTCTGCAAGTCTGTTTGTTCCTCCTTTACCCCCTAAGATTAGCTATGATATTCAGGTCAAGTACAGACCCTCTCTGCCAGACAATGTAAAATTTTGGAGGGTGTTTTAAAATGATGGGGAGCTTAGTAAATTCCTTCAATTAGTGGGTGAATTCTCTGACATACACATAGATCAGGAAAACCTTAACATGGAGGAATCCAAACAGCTCAAGTTAAAAGATAAAGTAACTGAGCAGAATATTGTCCAATTGCCTAGAAACTACATACCCCAAGGTCTAGTACCGTTGGAAGAACTGTTTGATCACAATGACATCCCTTTCAAGCCTACCAAAAGGGAGCTAGATCCTGCTGTCCAAGAGAAAAACATAGGCAACCAAAGCCATCCAAAACTGATAAATCTATCCACTGTTCTAACTACTGGATAGAAGTCTAAATTTTGCAGCTTGATAAAACATATGACACCAACATCATCCAGCATAGGATTCCTTTGGAGAAGGACACCATTCCTTTCAAACAGATGCTGAGACCCATCAACCCTCTTCTATTACCAGTGATTGAGAAAGAGATCCATAAACTCCTCAAAGCCAAGATCATAATTCCCCTCAGATATTCCAAGTGGATTGAAAATCTAGTAGTGGTAAGAAAGAAAAATGGAGAAATCAGGTTGTGTGTGGATTTTAGAAACCTGAACAAGTGTTCCAAGAAAGACAACTATCCATTGCCCAAGACGGAGCACCTATTGCAGAAAGTCTCGCGGGCTAGAGTTATGTCTTTCCTTGATGGCTTCTCTGGATACAACCAAGTTGTTGTACACCCTGATAAACAAGAGAAGACTGCCTTAACCACCCCCTGGGGCACCTTCACGTATGCTAAAATGCCATTTGGGTTAATGAATGCCGGGGATACTTTTCAGAGAGCCATGGACCTAGCTTTTGTAGGGCTAAAAGATAAATTTGTGCTGACATATTTGGATGACTTAACAGTTTACTCTCATATCCATCATGACCACTTGCAGCATTTAAGGAAGGTATTTCTAAAGTGCAAAAGGTACGAAATATCACTGAACCCCAAGAAGTCCCAGTTTGCACTCAATGAAGGAAAGCTCCTAGGACACATAGTCTCAGCAGAAGGTGCAAAGATCGATCTGGTAAGGGTGGAAGCAATTCAGGAGTTTTCAATACCAAGGTCAAAAAGAGAAATTCAGTCCTTTTTAGGCAAGATAAACTTTGTCAAGAGATTCATTCCAAATTTTTCCGAGCTGGTAAAGCACATAACAACCATGCTAAAAAAGGATGCAAAGATCAAGTGGACCGACCATGCAAGAAATTATTTTGAAGGCATTAAGAAAGCCATCATGGAGGCCCCAACCCTGATTAGTGCCGACTACACCAAAGGTTTTTACATTTTCTCTTTTGCATCTTATGACATAGGGGCAGCTCTACTACTACAAAAGAATGATGAAGGTCTTGACCATCCAATTGCTTTCTTTAGCAGAACCCTAAGAGATGTTGAGTTGAAGTACGACCCAATTGAGAAGCATGCTTATGCTCTCATAAAATATTTGAAGAGCTTCAAAATCTACATTCTCCATGCAAAGATCTTTGCATATGTCCCTTTAGCTGCTGTGAAGGATGTTTTGACTGAGCCGGACATTGATGGGAAGAGAGCTAAGTGGATTTCCAAACTAATTGAGTTTGATGTAGAGGTGAAACCCACCAAGCTGGTAAATGGGTTAGGTCTGGCCAAACTCGTGGCCAAAGAAAACTATGAACTGATGGGAATAAATTTCACATGTGTCAGATCAGCAAAGGTGAAGACTATGGTAGCAGCTGAAACATAAGTAAATCAAGATCAGAATAACAATCCGGTAGTAGCTGAGAACATATCTTCTTGTGAGCGGTACTCAGGTATCATTCAATTTTTGCTTAAATTAGAAGTTCGTCCTGATCTAACTCCTAACCAATCACGAGCTCTTAAGTTGAAATCTGTTAAGTTTTGCATAATTGACAAACTGCTGTACTGGAGGGATCAGTCTGGAATTTTGTTAAGGTGTCTAGATAAAGAGAAAGCAGAGTAGGTCATGCATCACTTTCATTCCATTACATGTGGAGGCCACCGCTATTGGAAAACCACAGCCCACAAGATATTAAAAGCAGGATACTATTGGCCAATCCTCTTTGCTGATGTATGCACTTTTGTAAGGGCCTGTGACCAATGTCAAATATTTATACGGAAGCAGTAGCTCAAATCCTTGCCCCTTAGGCTTGTTACAGTGGATGGGCCTTTCCAGCAATGGGGATTGGATTTCATAGGTGAAATAAATCCATCTTCCAGTGGACAGCATAAATGGATCTTGGTAGCCATTGAATACTTTACCAAATGGATAGAAGCAGTACCCACCAGAAATTCCACTCATCAAGTCATCATGAGATTCTTATATGAGAACATCTTCAGCAGGTTTGGTTGCCCAGTAAGGTTAGTAACTGATAATGCACCAGATTTTAAGGCTGGGGCATTATTTAGAATGTGTGAATCAATGGGTATTCAACTGGTGCACTCCACATCCTATTACCCACAAGGCAATGGCCTGGCTGAGTCATCCAACAAAATCTTAGCCAGAATCATCAGGAAACTGCTAGAGACAAATCAGAAAAGATGGGATTCAAAGATTAAGTTTGCTTTATGGGCTGATAGGGTGACAAATAAAAAATCCATAGGGACTTCTCCATTCAAACTAGTTTATGGCACTGAGGCCATCTTTCCTATCCAGCTCATCCTTCCAGTGGCAAAGTTATTTTAGGAAGAGGAGGATGAACCAAATGATATGATGAGAAGGATGATGGATTTGGTGGAGTTACAACAGATTAGGGAGCAAGTTATAGGAAAATCAGAAGCTCATCAACAGAGGATAAAAGGCATGTTTGACAAAAGAGCAAAGGCAGACAACTTCCAGGTCGGAGATTGGGTCCTCAAGTGGGATGCTGTCAGACAGGACAAGGGGAAACATGGAAAATTTGACTCTTTGTGGACTGGCCCTTTTGTTATAGACTAGGTATATGACAATAACACCTTCAAACTATAGAATCTAGAAGGTGAAGAAGTATTTGATGGCCCAGTAAATGGGCGGTTCCTGAAACTCTATTTTATTTGAGGATCTGAGGCCTTATGATTGTAAATTAGTAAATAGTAGGTTGTTTGCTTTTCGAATAAGACTCCATGCCCAATGGAACAATAAAGAATAGTGTTAAATTACTTAGTTTCTTTTAGGGAAAGGAATTTTGGTCTGGGGTTCTTGGGACCTCACTGGGAGGTTCCCATCCCCAAGTAGGAGCCAGATGTTATCTCCCAAGATAATTTATTTTTGTATGAAGAATTTAATTCACTCAATGAGGAATATGAATTTCACTAACAGTTTGAAAGCCTCTGTGGTTGATAAAAATTTCACTAAGTTTTAGTTTCGGTGGCTTGGGCGAGGATCAGAACATCTCATTAGCCACTGACAGACTTACATACTACAGCTTCCGTGGTCAGATGAACATTTCGGCGATTGGAAGAACCAAAGACAACGTAGCGGTGAGATAGTCCACTAAAGAGGCGAAACAGTGGAAGACAAACTTACTACGGGTTCTGTGACTAGATGAAAACTTCGGCGATCAGAGGTTCTAAGGACTAACCATCGGCAAGATAGTTCAATAAGGAGCCGCAATGGTGGGAGACAGAAGGACTATAGATTGATGAAGTTTACAACTGAGTTCCTTTGCAGCTTGATAAAACATATGACACCAACATCATCCAGTATAGGATTCCTTTGGAGAAGGACACCATTCCTTTCAAACAGAAGCTGAGACCCATCAGCCCTCTTCTATTACCAATGATTGATAAAGAGATCCACAAACTCCTCAAATCCAAGATCATAATTCCCTTCATATATTCCAAGTGGATTGCAAATCTAGTAGTGGTAAGAAAGAAAAATGGAGAAATCAGGTTCTGTGTGGATTTTAGAAACCTGAACAAGTGTTCCAAGAAAGAAAAATATCCACTACCCAAGATGGAGCACCTATTGCAGAAAGTCTCGGGGGCTAGAGTTATGTCTTTCCTTGATGGATTCACTGGATACAACCAAGTTGTTGTACACCTTGATGACCAAGAGAAGACTACCTTAACCACCCCCTGGGGCACCTTCATGTATGCTAAAATGCCATTTGGGCTAATGAATGCTGGGGCTACTTTTGAGAGAGCGATGGACCTAGCTTTTGTAGGGCTAAAAGATAAATTTGTGCTGATATATTTGGATGACTTAACAGTTTACTCTCATAGCCATCATGACCACTTGCAGCATTTAAGGAAGGTATTTCTAAAGTGCAGAAGGTATGAAATATCACTAAACCCCAAGAAGTCCCAGTTTGCACTCAATGAAGGAAAGCTCCTAGGCCACATAGTCTCAGCAGAAGGTGTAAATATCGATCTGGTAAGGGTGGAATCAATTCAGGAGCTGTCAATACCAAGGTCAAGAAGAGACATTCAGTCCTTTTTAGGCAAGATAAACTTTGTCAAGAGATTCATTCCAAATTTCTCCGAGCTGGTAAAGCACATAACAACCATGCTAAAAAAGGATGCAGAGATCAAGTGGACCGACTAGGCAAGAAATTATTGTGAAGACATTAAGAAATCCATCATGGAGGCCCCAACCTTGATTAGTGCAGACTACACCAAAGGTTTTTACATTTTCTCTTTTGCATCTTATGACACAGGGGAAACTCTACTACTACAAAAGAATGATGAAGGTCTTGACCATCCAATTGCTTTCTTTAGCAGAAACCTGAGAGATGCTGAGCTGAAGTACGACCCAATTGAGAAGCAGGCTTATGCTCTCATAAAATATTTGAAGAGCTTCAGAATCTACATTCTCCATGCAAAGATCATTGCATATGTCCCATCAGCTACTGTGAAGGACGTTTTGACTCAGCCGAACATTGATGGGAAGAGAACTAAGTGGATTTCCAAACTAATTGAGTTTGATGTAGAGGTGAAACCCACCAAGCTGGTAAAGGGGTTAGGTCTTGCCAAAATCATGGCCAAAGAAAACTGTGAACCGATGGGAATAAATTTCACATGTGTCAGATCAGCAAAGGTGAAGACTATGGTAGCAGTTGAAATAGAAGTAAATCAAGATTAGAATAACAGTCCAGCAGTAGCTGAGAACATATTTTCTTATGAGTGGTACTCAGGTATCTTTCAATTTTTGCTTAAATTATAAGTTTCTTCTGATCTCACTCCTAACCAAGCATGAGCTCTTAAGTTGAAATCTGTTAAGTTTTGCATAATTGACAAACTGCTGTACTGGAGGGATTAGTTTGGAATTTTGTTAAGGTGTCTAGATAAAGAGGAAGCATAGCAGGTCATGCATCACTTTCATTCCAGTACATGTGGAGGCCACCACTATTGGAAAACCATAGCCCACAAGATATTAAAAGCAGGATACTATTGGCCAGTCCTCTTTGCTGATGTATGCACTTTTGTAAGGGCCTGTGATCAATGTCAAAGATTTATAGGGAAGCTGCAGCTCAAATCCTTGCCCCTTAGGCTTGTTACAGTGGATGGGGATTTCCAGCGATGGGGTTTGGATTTCATAGGTGAAATAAATCCATCTTCTAGTGGACAACATAAATGGATCTTGGTAGCCACTGACTACTTTACCAAATGGATAGAAGAAGTACCCACCATAAATGCCACTCATCAAGTCATCATGAGATTCTTATATGAGAACATCTTCAGCAGGTTTGGTTGCCCAGTAAGGTTAGTAACTGATAATGCACCAGCTTTTAAGGCTGGGGCATTAGTTAGAATGTGTGAATCAATGGGTATTCAAATGGTGCACTCCACATCCTATTACCCACAAGGCAATGGCCTGGCTGAGTCATCCAACAAAAGCTTAGTTAGAATCATCATGAAACTGCTAGAGACAAATCAGAAAAGCTGGGATTCAAAGCTTAAGTTTGCTTTATGGGTTGATCGGGTGACAGATAAAAGATCCATAGGGAATTCTCCATTCAAACTAGTTTATGGCACTGAGGCCATCTTTCCTATCCAGCTCATCCTTCCAGTGGAAAAGTTCTTTCAGGAAGAGGAGGATGAACCAAATGATATGATGAGAAGGATGATGGATTTGGTGGAGTTACAGCAGATCAGGGAGCAAGTTATAGGAAAATCAGAAGCTCATCAACAAAGGATAAAAGGCATGTTTAACAAAAGAGCAAGGGCAGACAACTTCCAGGTCAGAGATTGGGTCCTCAAGTGGGATGCTGTCAGACAGGACAAGGGGAAACATGGAAAATTTGACTCTTTGTGGACTGGCCCTTTTGTTATAGACCAGGTATATGACAATAACACCTTCAAATTGCAGAATCTGGAAGGTGAAGAAGTATTCAATGGCCCAGTAAATGGGCGGTTCCTGAAACTCTATTTTATTTGAGGCTCTGAGGCCTTATGATTGTAAATTAGTAGATAGTAGGTTGTTTGATTTCAGAATAAGACTTCATGCCCAATGGAACCATAAAGAATAGTGTTAAATTACTTAGTTGCTTTTAGGGAAAGGAATTTTGGTCTGGGGTTCTTGGGACCTCACTGGGAGGTTCCCATCCCCAAGTAGGAGCCAGATGATACCTCCCAAGATACTTTACTTTTGTATGAAGAATTTAATTCACTCAATGAGGAATATGAATGTCACTAACAGTTTGAAAGCCTCTGTGGTTGATAAAAATTTCACTAAGTTGTAGTTTCGGTGGCTTGGGCAAGGATCAAAACATATCATTAGCCACTGACAGACTTACATACTACAGCTTCCGCGGTCAGATGAACATTTCAGCGATCGAAAGAACCAAAGACAATGTAGCGGCGAGATAGTCCACTAAAGAGCCAAAATGGCAGAAGATAAACTTACTACGGGCTCCGTGACTAGATGAAAACTTCAGCGATCGGAGGTTTTAAGGACTAACCATCGGCAAGATAGTTCAATAAGGAGCCGCAACGGCGCGAGACAGAAGGACTATGGATCGACGAAGTTTACAACTGAGTTCCTCCACAGCGTCGGTGGCACAGAAGACTAAATCTCTGATCAATGACAAGAAGCATTCCGATAGCGCAAACAATAGAAAATCATCGGCGATCGGAAGAACTAAAGGCAACGGAGCAACGAGCTAGTTCACTAAGGAGCCACAACGACAGAAGAAAGACCGACTATGGCTTCCACATCCAGATGAAAACTTTGGCAATCAAAAGATAGACAAACTACGGATCGACGAGTTTACAACAAAGCTCCTCTACAGTGTTGACAACAGAGAAGACTAAAGCTTCGATCAATGACAAGAAGCGTTCCGATAGCGCGAACAATAGAAAATGATTGGCGGTCGGAAGAACTAAAGACAATGGAGCGGTGGGTTAGTCCACTAAGGGGCCGCAACGGTGGAAGACATACAGCCTACGGATCGATGAGTTTAGGACGAAGCCCCTCCATAGTGTCGACGAAACAGGGGACTAAAGCTCTGATTCAAACTTCTACTGACTTTCGATAGCAATAAAGCAAAATCACCGACAGTCAAGCATATAAAGTTTTGAAAAAGAAAAACAACAGAGATAACGTGCATCGACGAATAATGAGACTGTCCATCAGTGACATAGAAGACTAATGTCCCGATCCCTTCGTTAATCAACTTCTGGCAGCGATAAATTCAGTTCGTTGCACCTCCGAAACCGCGGTAGCATTCAGAAAAAAGGTTCCGATGCATTAGTTATCACAGCTCCCGATCGTCAACGAGCTAATGATGAAGAGCACCAGCATTGGGATTTGGAGTGCCGATGGGCTAAAGGAAAAAGATTCCAATCGCTGATGAAGAAGCCGTCATGATGCTAGTGATTTAAGGTGATGACAATGCGACAGCATTGAGACTTGGGGCATCAATGGAATAGAAGACAAATATTCTAATTGGCGACTACGGCGACAAGGTAGAAAACTCCAGCGGATTAAAATAAGAAATGTCACTTCATATTAACTGTCGAAACACTGGCTATTGACGGCAATTTCAGACTGAACCAGTAATGACGATTATCAGCGACCACTTCATCTATTAAAAGATCGCTTAGTGAACTAGATCTTCATGGTAGATAAACTAATAGTTAGCAAGGGTTTGAATCCCTAATCTGGAAAAACTATCACTTTCAATTATTTTTGTGTAAACAGATCGGATTTTCAGGATCTGTGATTTTTGTAGAAGGCTATAAATCCCATGATTGATTTTATAATAAAGGTTCAACTTCAGGGATTTATGAGCCAATAATACTTTCAAGATTCTCATTTTACTTTTTCATGGTATAAGCTCTTTTGTTGTGATTTGTTTAGCCACCATCTCTTTCTTTACTGTGTTTATGCCTGAATGTGCATTCAGGTCAATTTCAGATTTATTAAAAAGCCGATAACTGTCATCCTATTGGTCTATTAGTGATATTTGATTTATAAATACCATCCTCAGCAGGATTTAGCCATTTATATGCATGTGTTATGTGTGTAAGTTTTCCAGCCTGGTGAGTTCTCCATCCCTACACCTTGTAGTCGAATTTCTGAGCAAATTGCAACTAAAAGCCTTGTAAACGAGTGATTATTATGCATGCCTTGAGAGTGGAAAATTTACATAGGTCGACTGAATTGACCCATATCTAAAAACCCTAAAAAAAATTGTAAGTTACCAGGCATCCTCGAGCTACAACCTAGAGGAGTTTCTTGGAGTGATAACATGATGGTCCAAGATGGAGGAAGGAAAGATGAAAGGACGAGAGTTGTTTCTGTCGAAGAAGGTGCAAGTGATATATCAGAGAATAATAATATAAAACAAATGCGTGCACGTGAATTTAGGTCACTTGTGTATTCTATGCATTGGATAGTGAGAGAAGGACTGTACGGAAAGCAACCAGGTTGGACAGAACCTTTGAGTTCTCAAGAGACTAGGTAGGAAACATTTCTACACTGAACTAGTATAAAATATGGTTGAGGTAGAGGAGTTAGCAGTTCAAAACCTAGAATACCAAAATATTGAGGAGCTCTTTGAGGACAGAGATTCATATATTTTCGACACCATATTTTTAAATGAACCCATGGAAACTATGAAAAACAAACTTAAATTGCTTAAGGACCAAGGAACAAACATGCACGGTGTTTATAGGTCGTTCTTTCACCATTTTTCCACAGACCCAACCCTGAATTACCCTGAATTTGTTGACTGGTGTGCCACTAGTTATTCCTCCTATGCGAGGGTAATTATGGATGTATCCAAATCAACAATCCTGTGCCCAGTCAACCCCCTCATCGTCAAAAAGTATTTAAAAGTTCTTGCAGAATTCAGTTAAAAGGGCAAAGAATATAATGAATAAACCATTGTCTAGTGCTTTAGGGAAGTAAAGAGGAATTCTTTAAATCCTGTTTCAAACCCGATACCCAGCTAAATAATTACCCTTACCCTGTATATGTTGGTGAGTTTAATGAAGAAACACAATGCGTAATAACACTGATGTGTCAGTTTTTAGGGATGGGCACATACAAATATCTCACCAAGCCCCTAATGAGCCAACTATTCACCCTGAGTATGTATCCAGTTGACTTAGAGGAGTTAGGTCAGTCATCCCAGTCTTCCTGTCTCAAGTTTGATGAGATCCTAGCTAAGAATATTCATTCTCAGCTAATAGACTTCCCCATGACAAGAAATTTCAAGTTCCAGTCTTTCCTGCTGAAGATGTTTGTGTCTTTCAATGAAGAGAACCTGCAGCTCCCAGAATTGGAAATCACAGATGAAATAAATAGGGACTATAGAAAATTCATGAAATTCTTGATGCCAGACATCTATAGTGCTTTCTTCTAGTAGAGGATTCCCAGAGCACTAGCCCAGATGAGAGATACCTTTCAATTCTCCCCTGAGAAGAGAATCGGGGACAGGTTTTTATCAGAACATAACACAATGATAAGGATATATAGGTTTGTGCATCAACCCTTTATACTGCCTTAATTTTTGACCCTTAGAGTGTATTCTTTGGAGTTGATCAGGAAAAATCTCATAGCATAAAATGAGCAGTTTCTGAATTTCAGGAAGTCTTCAGATATCAAATTTCCTTGGGCCATAGGCCCATTTGTCATTCAAAACAAATCTGCTCTTCCATTGATAGAAAGTCTGTTAAGAGAGATGGGATCCCCATCACATCATCTCAAACAGAAGGAAAGACAATAAAAACAAGCCCTTTGAGCACCATGAGTTGGCAGGATTGCTTGAGGCTACAAATTAGTCATACTACCCCTAGAAGAAACATGGAGATGATTGTATGGAAGAGGACTCTACTTCTCCAATGCGAGGAAACAACTCACCTCCACCTGGCACTTCAAGACTGGGCCCAATAGCTGAGAAGGTGACACCTTTGGCTAGTGTCTGTAAGAATTCCAATGAAAGGGACTTCTCTGATGTCACAGACACAGAGGAGGAGGACACAACCAGCACACCAAAGAAGTAGAAGTTGGATGAGGCAGGGCAACTGGTGGTAAAAGTAAGAAGAATCAGGTAAAGGTCAAAGGCCCTGCCATTAAGGTTCAAGAATACAAATTTTCCCATACACCTAAAGTATCAACAAATAGATATAGGTCCAAGACTGAGCTATTGGACAAATACAAGGAAAACAAAGACATCACCATGAATGAATCTCTCAAATTATCTGTAGAGGTGAGGAAAGATTGTGGCCAGGATGTATCTCTGGCTTCTGTCAGAGATCACAAGACAAATACATTGAATCTGGCTATAGCCTCTAAGAATAGAGTAGATGAGATGAGGATAAATTTGCATGATATTACCAATTATGATCCACCTCCACAAGCAGACAGGGGACATTATCCATACTGATTTGTTGAAGTCAACCCTCAAGATATCTAGGATGTAGACTAGCAAGTGTAGGGTTGAAAATCAACTAGGGCAAGAGAAGGTAGAAAATAGGGTCCACCAAGCTTAGATCAAGAAGCTCCAAACATATCTGTTGCTTTATAAAAATCACGATGACAAAGGGGATGGCACATAAAGGATCTTGAATGAAAAAGAAAATACCATTCAACTGCTGAAGAAAAAGATGAAGATCCTAGCTAATTAGCTGATCCAGGCTTCAGAACTATCAGAGCTTGAAAAGGAAAGAGAAATTTTGAATGATAAGCTTACATATTGCCAGGCCCAACTGCTGAAATTCACAGAGAAGGAGAAGCAATGACAAAGGAATATGTCCCTTATTGTAGAAAGTGAGAAGGCTTTGAAATCCAAATCAGATGAGTTGGAGAAAAAGTTACAGGAGAAGGAGAGGGAACTACAAGAGAAAGAGAAATAACTTGAAAAGGGAGTTATCCCCCCTATTACTGTCGAACCTGGTGATTTCTCCATTGTTCAATCCTTGGAATAAGTAAGTCTTAAGGAGTTGGAACTAACATGGTTGAAGCACCAAAACAAGAACCCGGAGGGCCTGGCATTGGAGAGAGAACATGAAAGGAAGAAATGGGAATCAAAGTGTGTTGAATTGGAGGGTAAGAATGAGAAACTGGTGAAGCAGGTCATAGGGCAGTTGCCTATGCCAGGGGCTGAACATATCATATGGGATGCACTCATATAAGAGGATACCAAATTAAGGCCCTATATGGATTACATCTTGGACAAGGAAATAGATATACAAGCAACCAAGCAGAGTGTTAAAGCAGTAAGGGAAAGGATGAATAAAAATCTTGTTGAGCATGCCAGAGATGCTATAGAATTTCTCAATGTGTTGAAAGAAGAAGAACTCAGAGCATCCCACATAATAGACAGGATTTCTGTCATCACTTGGGAAAGGAAGGTGGTGAATCATCACCACCATTTAGATACCATTGAAGCCAAAATTGGTATCATGGCACATGAAGTCAAATATTTCATAGAAATGTTCAATCCATTGGTGAAGATGGGGATTCCATTCTTCTGGGAAGAAAAGGGTGGCATGCTTTCACAAAAAGAATATGATGACAGGATGATTCAATGCAGGTCAAACCATTCCAAATTCACAGATATGTAGCAGTCCCTAGCAAAAAAGACCATTGCCGAAAAACTGGAAGATGACTTCGAATTGGTGTTCACTTTCAGGGCCACATGCATGAAGTTGCAAGAATTCTCATATAGGGACCACATGGAGCTGTAAGTGCTGGTAAAGGAGGTATCCTCTCTGGATTCACCGATGATAGATCAGTGGAAAGCGGTCGAAAAGTTCGGAAGGTAAAAATACACACTACATGACAAAGCATGATGAGGATCAAAGGGGGAACTGTACAAGAACAAGTGTTGCAACAAAGAAATCCTCCTTCACCTCTGCTGTGGAGGAATATTTCAGGGTTGAGTCAGCATGAGGCCATTGGAGGTGCTCAGAGCTGTCATTTTCCACAAGCAAGCTTGAGTCCTAGATGCCTTGTTTGTTGTTTTGATCGAGCACGCGCATTAGCACATGCTTTCCTGATTTGTGTTAAAATCATGGGGAATATGCCACCTAGAAGTTGTTAGGATTTACTATGGTCATTTAGGTTTGATCCCCCTTTTGTAACTGATTTTGAAACCCTATTTCGAGACACATCTCAGGGATAAATGACACTATATATGAAACCTCCATAAAGGAGTAAAGGGTTCGGCATTCATTTTTGAAGCCTCGAGTGCTGAGTTTTGTAGTTCTGAAAATTTCTTGGAAGTATTAATGAAGAGTGTTCTTCTGAGTTTCTGAGATTCATCACGGTATGTAATGTCTATTTTGTGATTCTTGTATGCTTCATTTTCATATGTGTAAAGTTCTGCTAATGCGTTTCTAGTTACATGTAAGGAATTCGTTTGTATTGAGCACTCCTTTCATAAGAAATAACATTCATAATGTGTTTATAATGATTGTTATGGAATTCATCCTTTGTTAGGTTCTCTATTTCAGTCTTTATCCTTTAATGTTACTTCTGCTAAAGGTGTTTTCAAGAGATTCACCCATAGACAAGTGCCTCTTTCTCTACCGAGCTTCTCCTTTGTTCTCCTGCCGCCACTTGAAAATATTTAACTGAATATTAACACTCATTTTGCCTCAGATTACAAAGGAAAAGCACCATTCATTATTGATGTAATCCCTTGAATGATTCAGGCTGTGACTCCATTTTCCAATGGTATTTAATAGTTGTCTATTTTTCAATCTTTAAAATTACAAACAAATATGTTCTTATTAGACATCTAGCCTTATGATTTGATTGCTAAAGCTATATGTGTATGTGAATGATCCTGTGATATAGAGAGATCCCTCTCTGATTGTATAGGCTAGAATACAGTCTAAAGATTGGTTTGAAATGGTTACCCCAGTGATCTCCTACCACAACCATAGGAAAATCATTGGGTGGTAACACACTCCACGTAACATATTATATAAAATGTTACATGGAGTGGAGGGGAGGGGGAGGGGTTGAGTGGGATGGTAGTGGGGAGTAGGTAGGGATACGCAGGGAGGTAGGGAGGTAAGGTAGATGTGTTTTTTATTTATTTTTTAAAGTTTTTTGTAAGTTTGTATTTTATTTTACTTTGTTTTCTTAAAATATTTGTTTTAACAAAAATATTTGACATTTTTTTTATGAATTTTAAAAACATAAGTTTTTAACATAATAAGTTTTTACATAAGTTTCTCATAAACATAGTTAAAATGTTATCTTTAATCTTGTCTTTTTTAGTAAAAAATTAGAATTTGTTAAATTTTTTTCATAATTTATATATTTATTTATTTAATTTTTAAAAAATTTTGGGTTAAAATTATATATTTTTTTCTGCTAAAATTATATGAATCATTTGTTCTTTTAGAGTTTAATATATGATTTCATTACGAATCGCATCATAATTTATTTGATTTTCTATGGTTAGAGTAGTGAAATTATTTATGAAATATTTTTTTTGGTTTAATATGCAAGTTTCAAAAAAGTTGTAATTTATCCGTTGAAGATCTTTTTTTCCCAATTTAGGGGTTGATTTCAAAGTTTTGTAAACAACAATATGGGATGTTTAGGCCATGGCTCTATTTTTACCCTGAATAAAAAACATGTATACTAGTATCAACGCTTTTCTATTTGGGGGGTGTTTTTGGTGTTTTTAATGCAAAAATCATCATTTTATGGCTAGAATTCTCGTTCTTAGTATAAAGTTCTTGTTTCATAGTATAAGTGGCGATGCCTAGATGCAGGAACTATCGTATGTAAGGACTCATCGTAGTGCATCCTAAGCTTCAAATCTAGGACCACTCCTGAGTGAGTGTTATACTACGACATCTACATACACATGTAGGCATACTCTCCATACAAGAGTATTGTATGCAGCTGCAAATATCGACCACACCTAGTTGTCGGCCCTCATCATAGGACATCCTCAGCCTATTAGAGCTAGTACTACTCCATGCAAGTGTTATACTACGATGTCCATGATGACTCATCATAGAGCATCCTTGCCACTAAGGCTAGTACCACTCCCAAGTGAGTATTATTCTAAGGAATATACATATAAATGTAGGTATACTCTCCATGTGAGAGTAATGTCTGTAAAGAAGATATCGACCTCATGTAAATGTTGGCCCCATCGTCTATAATGAATCATCGTAGAGCATCCTCAACTCCAAATCTAGGACCACTCCTAAGCGAGTGTTATTCTATGCTATCCACAAATAAATGTGGGTACTCTCCATGTGAGAGTAACGTCTGTAGGGCCATCCTTAGTAAGGAACACTCTCAAGAGCATAGTGTTATTTCCTGTCAGACTATATTGTCATCCACAAGTGCATATAAGACCTTGTTAACATCTTCAGGCGCACTTGGCCTCTTTCATACTGGAGCATCACTGTCATCCCATCATAAATTTCAGTCTTATCATCACTCCCCCTTTCCTGGGAGGATGCATATTATCAACCTGCTTCCCCTTTGTTTGAGTAGGGTTCATATATTCAACCTGGTCTTCATTTCTGAGGGGATTCCATATCTTTGACTTATTCCTCCTTTTTCTAAGAGAGTCTATATCTTCATCTCTTCATCATTTGTAGTATCATCACTATTCCTACTTGTGAGGAAAGTATTTTCAAACTACACCAAGCTTGTCATGGAAATATTCGAAATTTATTCGAGATAGAGGATTATTCAGCAGATCAACAACTTGCTCATCGATACTCACATACTGGAGTTTTATAGCTCCCTTTTGTACCATATCCCTTATATAAAAGTATCAGATTTCTACGTGCTTTCATTTATCATGGAACACCATATTCTCTGTCATCTTTATGCAACTCTAGTTGTCACAAAGAATCACTATGGTTTCCAAATCCATGTCAAATAGTATTGACATCAGTTTCTAAAGCCATATTTATTCATAACTAGTAGAGAAAGCCGCTATGTACTTTGCTTCAATTGTGCTGAGAGAAACACTGAAATTTTTTCATACTAAACCATGAGATCACGACGTATCCCAGACAATAACATTCACTTGAGGTGATCTTTCTGTGTGTGGCACTTCCTTCCCAATCTGAATCTGTATATCCATATAATCTGTAGTCATGATATCTACCATAGTAAAGTCCCAAGTCTACCATACCTTTTAGGTACCTCATCACTTGCTTTGTAGCTATCAAGTGAACCCGTCTAGGTTTAACTAGATACTGACTTAAGGTGTTCACAACAAAGAATATATCTATCCTTGTACTCATTAGATGCATCAATGACCCATTAATATGTCTGTACTGAGTCATATCCTCTAATTTTGATGACTCATCAGATAACAACTTCAGGTTGGTGTCCATGGGTGTGTCCATGGATTTACAATCCGACATATCAAATATTTTCAATATTTCTATTGCATACTTTTTCTGATTCAGAAAGATTCTTTCTGGGATCTGCCACACTTCCATCCCAAGGAAGTAATGCATCAATCCAAGATCTTGCATCTCGAATTCTTCAACTATATTCTTCTTGCCACACTTCCTATCAGAAATATATCATCCACATACAATAATAGTATGACAGGTTCATCATCCATAATATTCATATAAAGGTTAGGATCATATTTACTTTTGGTAAATCCCAAGCTTGTCAAGAATCTATTTATTCTACGATACCAAGATCTAGAAGCTTGCTTCAGTCCATACAAATCCTTTTTTCAACTTACATACATGAGTCACTCTGTCTTTGACTTCAAATACTTGTGGTTGTTTGATTTAAACCTATTCCTCAATCACACCATTCATGAAGGCTGTATTTACATCCATCTAGTGTAGATCCCACTTCATCATGGAAGAAAGTGCCATGATGGTTCTGATGGAAGTGTACCTTGCTATTGGAGCAAAAGTCTCTTCATAATAAATTCCCTCTTTCTGATAGATTCCTCTAGCAACAAATATTTCCTTGTACTTTTCTATACTTCCATCAGCAACATGTTTTATTTTGTAGATCCATTTTGAAGATACCACACTCTTGTTTTCTAGTTTGGGTACTAAATATCAAACATCATTCCTCATTATTGACTGGTATTCTTTTGTCATTTCTTCAACCCACTCTTTCTTCTAGACATCTTCCTCGTAGCTAGTGGGTTCTTGATCTACAAGGTCACACATCAAAGATACATAACTGTAGTATGGCTCTGATCTTATGCTTTTTCTTATGGAG
Source organism: Pseudotsuga menziesii (assembly GCA_001517045.1). Classification (NCBI taxonomy): domain Eukaryota; kingdom Viridiplantae; phylum Streptophyta; class Pinopsida; order Pinales; family Pinaceae; genus Pseudotsuga; species Pseudotsuga menziesii. The sequence continues at coordinate 61,841 of LPNX010264273.1, forward strand.
CCTTCTGGATCTCCATACTTCTTTGATTCTTGTATGATTTCTCTTACCCAAGAAGTTTTTCTCTTTTGAGAGATATCCATAGTACTAGGGGGTTTCTGAGGTTCTAGCATACCATGATCTTTAGATGCTACTATTTCAGGAGAGGGTTCAACTTCTACCATTCTGGGAGGTACATCCTCTTCATGTACTTCTTTAAGCTGACACCTTCTAGATTTATTGAGAGTTGTCTCTTCATCAAATGTTACATCCCTACTAATATTGATATGATGGAATCCTGAAATGTTTATTATGAAGGATTTGGAGACTTCATGGTATCCAACAAATATTCCTTTCTTTCCAGAAGGATCCAACTTGGTTCTCTTATCTTTTGGAATATGCACATATACTATACAACCAAATATCTTGAGATGGCTCACTTCAGGTTTCTTTCATGTATACATTTCTTCAGGAGTATTGAATCCAAGAGCACTGTGATATAATCTATTCTGCACATACATAGTTGTCCTTGTTTCTTTATCCCACAGGTGCATGGGGAGGTATTGGTCATGAATCATGGTCTTTACTACTTCTGTAATGGTTCTATTCCTTATTTCTGCAACACCATTATGTTGGATATTATAGGGAGTGGTTAGTTCCCTCTTGATTCCTTCCTCCTTACACAATGCTTCAAATTCCTTTGAAGTGTATTCTCCACCTTTATTTGATCTCAATGTCTCGATTCTTGACTTTTCTGAATGGTTCTCTATCAAGGATTTGAATTCCTTGAATTTCATTAACAATTCACTCTTGTTCTTATAGAAGTATATCGATGTCTTTCTTGAACAGTCATCAATAAATGTGACATAATATTCATATCCACTTAATGATATGGAGGGCATCGGACCACATACATCAGAATGAATTAGTTCTAATGTACCTTTAGTCTTTGTTTCAATTTTTGGAAAGGGATTCTTGATGTTCTTTCCTCTTACACATCCTTTGCAAGTTCCCTCATGAAAAATATTCAGATATGGTAACCCTGTTACCACCTTTCTCACATAGGGTAGTGCTTTGTAGTTGATGTGAGAAATCCTCCTATGCCACAGTTCACTTGAGCTGGTAGTCTCATGGACATGTGATGTCTCTAGATGTTCTTTGAGTTTGAATAGTCCTCCTTCTTCTTCACCAATGACCACAACATATTTAAGTGCCTTTCCTTTGGACCACATAAGTACTTGTCCATCTATAAAAGAAACCCTATATCCTTTCTTATCTAGATATGAGATGGGAAGTAGATTCTTTTTCAAATCTGGTACATATAGTACTTCCTTCATCTTCATGGAAGTCCCAGAGTCAAGATTGTAGCCTGATTCACCAATACCTTTTGTGATATTGATAGTCATCTCCCAATGATACCTTATGAGGAGATTTATTTTCTTCAAGTCTTGACAGAGTTTGCTTCTTCCCTGTCATGTGCTTTGAAGTGCCACTATCAATAAGCCATGTATCTTCTCCAGGTGTTACAGATCCAGAGAGTGCAGAGAATAATAAATATTCATATACATCTTCTTCTTTTGTTAGTCTCTTTCTATGTCTTTCTTCCTCATCCTCATCTTCAACTAGATGAGCATGATGTCTCTTATTGTTGTTTTTCTTCTTTGGTGATGGAGACTCTCTGGTAAGGTGTCATATCTTATGACAGTTGTAGCATTGATACTTTGAGTAATCCTTTTTTCTTTTCTTTTGAAACTTCTTCTTTAAAGGTTTATGGTTACCTTTATTGAAGTTTGATTGTTTTCTTCCTCTTGTATGTATGGCTAGAGATTGATCATCTTCTATGAGAAGAGCTTCTCTGTTAGCTACTTTAGCTTATTCTTGAATGCAATATTCCTATACTATGCCAAACTTCATACTTTCTTTTCTATAACACAAAGTCTATATGAATGAGTCCCAAGGTCTAGTGAGACCATTGAGAGCAATCATAACTAGTTCATCCTCATAAGGGTGTCTCCAATGGCACATAGTTGTTCTTTGAACTGGGATACCCTTGTGAAGTAATCTTGAATTGATTCTCCTTTGCTCATCTTGGTGTCCTTCAGTTGAGCTCTCAAATTCATCTTTATGTTGATTTTCATTCCCTCCATTCTGGAACGTGCATCATACATTTGATTTGGTGTCTTCTTAAATGACTCTTGAGGGATCAAGTGATCTTTAATAGAATTGACAATGATCCTCATTGCCTTGATTAGGTCTTGTTCATACTTCTCCTTAGCTTCATCTTCTTTAGGTTCTGGAACTTCATCCTTGATGTAATTCTCAAGACCATTCTTTCTGAGAATGAGACCAATCCTATACTTTCATGCTAGGAAGTTTTCTATGCCTTCTAGTTTATCCTCAAGTTTAGTGCTTGGGGCCATCTTATCCAGTAGGTCACTAAAAAATGAAATTTCTCAAAATGAAAAGATGACCTTACTAGGAGATGCGCTTGATTGAGGCGAGTTGGTTGGTCCACTTGGTTTCTAGAGATCCCAAATATTCACCCTTCAAAACTCGCTTGTGAGGTTGCAGCTTCTACAGAATTTATGGTTCTATTTTTCTACAGTTTTATGGTTCAGGGATAAATAAGGGTTTGGATTTACTGGAGATTCAACTACCCAAAAAATTTGATCCTGAGCTTAATATATGCGCTCTAAGGAGGCACATATTTCTATACAAGTAGATCTTCCAAATTCCAAAATTTGCAGAAACCCTAATTTCTTTCAGAGAGGGAGGAGAGAGAGTTTCACCTTGTGAAATATGTTCTATTCAAGCTAGCTCTGATACCATGCTAAGATTTCGTATGCTAGACTAGATATCATTAGTGTTCAATCCAATTTCACAATAGTAGAATATGCATAATCACTAAAAGAAACACAATCATAAGATAGACACCGTATTTATCCTAGGAAACCCTAAAGGGGAAGAAAACCCAACAAAACTTCCTCTGTATAAGATGTATAAGATATAACCCCCAAAACAGGTATTCTCCTCCTTACTGTTATGTCTCTCTCTCTCTCCCATGTGCTACACAAGTGAGTGAGTCTGTGTTATAATGAGGAACACAACTCCTCTATTTATACACATTATGTCAACTGACTTTTACCCTAGACAAGTTGATCCCACTTGACTGACTGGGCCGACTTCACCTAGGAAGGCTCAAAACAATTTTTTATATTATTCATTGGGGTACTAATGACCCGAATTTCAATGGAGGCTTTACCTCATGACTATATGATGACCGGTTACAATAGTAACATCTCGATAGAGGAATAATAACACGTTGTTTGGGTTACATCAGTAAAATACATTTAGAATATCCTTTGAAGTTACAATATTTCAACATTTATCCTTAATGTTTTTTTAAATTGGGTGTGATTTGGAACATGAAAGATTTCTAATACTACCTATAGTGTACTTAACCATAAAAAAAAATAAATTACTAGAAACATTCAAATAAATATAAATGCATAAAAGTTAATAAGAGAGACAATTGATATTTCAGAATATAGCTCTTATATTGATAAACTAGAAAAAAAGAGCAAGGTTCACAAGCCTCTTTGAAGGGGAAACCTCCAACTAAGTAGAGCTCCAATACAATAACAATACTTACCAAAACATTTATAGATTCCTAGCTCTATAAATAGTTTCTCACTAGAAAAATTCCTTACTATTTTTAATCCCATCATTGATAAGTACCAACCACCTAGTGGGTCTTATTTATTAAAGATCACCCTTATACATTGAGTGACAACCCAATCACTAGTGACCTAATGGCCCTTATTCAAAGAAGTGGAGCTTGTACATTGTTTGAACAACTTATAAGTATCCCAAATTAGAGAGGTTGAGGCCCTAAATAATGGGCCCATCTTAACACGAGAGTCATTAAGCACCGAAAGGTTCATACCTCAATTTTATTTTGATCGTCATGGACGCTTAATAAATATGAGGTTAAGATGGTCTACAATAAGTCCAATATTAGCTAAACCATACACAACTATAATTTAACACTATCTTTTAATCAAATTGAAGTAAACAAGTGAAATCAAGTCTTTGATGATCTAAAGCATAAATATTAATTTAACACTATCATTTATATATTTTCCTATAATCCATTGTCTAATATATATCATTTATATACTTTCCTATAATCCATTGTCCAATATATATCATTCATATACTTTCCTATAATCCATTGTCTAATATGAATAACCTTAAATTTGATAATCTAATTAATTTACATGTTATGTGATAATTGAATACCATATTAAAGTGCTAACATTTCTACATGATTTCCAAGTAGACCTGCAAATAATATGGGTGTAACAAATGATAGGTTAACTTTTCCCATCATGGGGAATGACCTCCAATTTTTCTTGTCCTAGTTCCTCCCTCATGTCTTAGAGTCTTGGTATCGACTATGATGCATCATCAAAATAAGTTTAATAAAGGGAAAAAGGGGGACAACATTTATTAATATAGTTTGAAAAGGTAAATTTATTTTGTTGATTTTAATTAAAAAATATTATTGAGATGTTTTTAATGACCCGAGTGGGATTAATAGTTAAGAACGCATGTTTCCTCTGAAGAGGTCATATGTTCAAATTCATAGGGGTAGGGTATGCACACCTCTGTAGATTTTAGTAGTTACATTGCTATACAGAGGGGGTCCACTTGCATCGCAAATAAGGGGGTCTCATACACCAAATTTATGTATAGCTTGGCTGCAACTTTGTTTTTATTGTTATAATTATACAACTAATCCTTCGACATCCTTCCAAGCCTATATTTTTATATTTAAATAATTTCTCTATTGTTTTATTTTTATTCTTTATATCTTTTTCTTTCGAATATCTCTCATGTTTATATAATCCTATTATCATAATTATTAAACACAACAAAATAAAATATAATTTATATATCTTTCTAGACGAATATATTATATATTCCTTAAAATCCATACATGATAATTTATATATCGTTTGATCTTTATTTTTATTTTTTTTAACTAGTTGTTCACTATTTCCAAGGGTTGCATTTATTGGGAGAAACACCAGTATATGCTATTTTGGAAAATTAAGATATGGTCGCATCACATAATTCAATCAATCATTACATAATCAATACATAGGAGTTCAACAAGAGCATCATGTCACTTACAAGAATTGAACATGGGTGGGGAGGACGATAATCATTCCTCCCAACTACCCAAGCTACATCTAATGAACCTCTCAAGCTAAATTTATTATATATTCCCCTTTCTCTCTATATAATAAATATCTCATTAAATATTTTAATGCATAAATAAATCTTAGAGATTTAGTTTATCCCAAAGAAAAAATAACGCTTAAACCTTTTTCTTTTGATATCCTATTTTTTTTAATATCTTAAATATTTTTTTTAATAAAAAAATTCATATTTTTCGAATTATAAGATAATGCATTCTTAAAATGTAAATGGTATAATACAATATGTCTTTATAATATATTGAAGTTATGTGAATTGGATAATACAATATGAAGTTTCTATTCTAAAATAGAAAAGAAAATTTCAATATACATGCACTTTTAATTAAAAGGTTTTAATTTTTATTATTATTTAATATAAATTTAAAAAAAATATTAATGTTAAAAATAAGTATTAACATAAAAATAAGTATTAATGTTAAAATAGATAAATTTGAAATCCTGTTTTTATATATTCTCTCAAAAATTGTTTTTTTGGGTTAATATATATATTTTTTGCATCGAAGAGACATATTCTACAACCCATTAAGGGAGATCTGTAACTCCTTCCATGTTCATCCTAAAGTTGACATGTGTCATTTAAAAAAAAAATAAAATATTATAAATAATAACATGTCAGCTTAAATTAGAGTTAAAACATTTACAACGACACATTATATAAACAACACAAATTAGACAAATTGGAGATGTGTAACTCCCTCCGTATCCTAGACTTGACAATTGTCATTTAAAAATAAAATAAAATATTATAAANTATTTGATCCCTTTCAATGCTTCCTAGATCCCTTTTAAGATGGATCTATGCTGGTATTAAGAAAAAAATTGCCTAGTCATCTAACGGCCAATGCAAAAAGTAAAATAGATTTTCATCGTGTTTGTCCAAAAGAATTCAAATGATTTTTTTATTATTTTTCTTTGTGGATTATCTTAGTACTATATGATATTGTTGATTTTTAAGTAGCAATTAGATTTCCTTACAAACTGTCTTGGTAGTAACAAATATTAAAAAAAACATAATTTTAGTTAAAAAAACTTATAGTAATGGGATGTCGTATGTCCAACCTTGGAGAGTTGAGTTGTTTGTTGAGATATGGTGTTTTTTTTGAAGTTTTTGTTCAAATGTCTTACTTTACAAAGGGCGGTGAAGGGGGAATTGGAGTATCTTGTCTCTTTACTTGGTTTTTTGGTCCTGCTCTATTTTCCTTAGCTTTTTAATCATAGTCTTTATTTTTCCTCTAGAACATCTAATATAAAGCTATTGTTTCCTTATGTTACTTTTTTTCTTTTGTTGGATGAATTTCATAGTTTCCATTTATGCTTTAACATTTTCTAGCTGTCAAAGCCAATGTTGACATGCTTCCTCACTTCCCCTTTCCCAATTTCATCTCCATTTCTCCAAATTTTCAGACCAACATACCATGTCATTCTTGAAGTTCTTCAATGTGCCTTGAACAATGCCTAATGACCCTTATTACTTCAAAACCTTCATAATTAATGCAATGATTTGGATTATGGTGCTCCTCCAATATTGATTCATTCCCAATCGCCATTGAGTTTAAAGAATGAACTTGCTTCCTCTTATCCTTTGCCTATTGAATCACCATCCTATATACAAGTTGGAGTTTGGACTGATTTTTCTCGCATGAGTGAGAGCATTCCATCTTTGAGATTTTAAATTGTGGCTGTAGCCATAACGATTAGTATGTTTGGTCTTAAAGACGACAAGAAGATGGGCTTTGATCCACTTATATGTACATAAAGAATGCGTAACGAACCTCACATATTTAACCACTATCTCTAAATATCCCAATGATAACTATAAAAACTAAATACCCTCATAAAAATTAAACCTTAATTAACAATAAAAACTCCTTAATCTTCACGAATAATTTCAACCACTTTAGACTTTTCAACTTGAATTGTTATACTAACCTAATTGCCATAAAAAAAAATAACTCAACCACTTTAGACCTCTCAACTTGAATTGTTATACTAACCTAATTGCCATTAAAATAAATAAATTAAAAGCTAAACTTTGTTCTAAATATATAACTTAAAAAGTCAAAAAAGTTTATTATAGTAATTAATTATTACAAATTAAAACACATAATAACTAAAATACAAGCAAAACCAAACCCTAGAATCAAAGATATTTTATTAGTTAAAGTTGTGAGTGCCAATTATGACAAAATTTCTAGAGTTCTTTCAATAATTTGAGTGTTGACATGAGATGTCCATTAACACATGGCAAAGATCTAGTACTTGATTTAAAAGATGTTTTTCTAAAGCATAACATGTAAGGACATGGTGGGGAGTGTAATTGTTCGGTTTTATGTGCATAGTACAACTAGTGGGCCAAATGATGCACAAAAGAAGCATAAATATGTCGGTGATAGTAAATTGGATATTGATTGATTATTTATATTATAAATATAATATATATTATAGATTTTGAAGTGCAAAGAGGTTAGTAAATATTCGAGGATAATACACAATTAAACAACTCTATCTTATTATAGCAAATACTGTTACTCAACGTGTAAAGTGCATGATAGCATGAAATGTTAATAAGTTTGTAAATTAAAAGTGTTTTTTATTTTTCCACAATTGAGTTTTTTTGTTTTGTTTTTAATGCAATATCCATTTCATTCCATATTGTACATATTGGGTTGTTGTCTTATTAGTGTATATACACTTCAAAGTGTTTTCATGAAGGTATAATATGATCATTAAGTATATGATAAATTTGAAATTAGTTCAAAATAAAATATTTGTATTTAGTATATTTCAAAGTGATAATTTTTGTTGTCAATTTTTGTTAGTTTATTTGGTTAAGGTGTGGGTCTTGTCAACAAGGTGATCCAGGTTCAATCCTCTTAGGGGTGATTTAGTTGGGAGGAGACACCAAAGAATCCAGTCATGATAAGGGTTGGTGTGGTCCAAGCTGTTAGAATAATCAACCCATAGTTTACTACCTTAAACATTAATTTAATTATTTTTGTCTTATTTGCCTAGTTCATGTGTCCCACCTTATGCAAGTTGTCAATTACCTATCCATAGTGGTCCAACTTGCCTAATTTGACCCAAGTAGCGCTTGGGAAACCTCAAGGAATCAATTCTTCTTTATTCCTGGTCTCCTAGGCGCCCTTCTGCTTTTTCTGCTTTATTGCCTGCTTTTTTAGTGTTTTAAGGCAATAGGGAAAGTTTGACTAGGTGAGGTGAACTAGTTTTTTGTCCTCTTCATCCTCCACTCTTTTCTCCTTGGAAAAGCATGTATGAGTTGTCATTCCATCACTCTTTAGCTTGCCTAAGCCATTTTGCTAATTCGTGAGCTCCATGACAGATTTGGGATCAACTTTTTACACCTATGGGGGATTTGCTTAATTTTAGTAAGCCTGCTTTATGCTAGATTCGAATTGATCCTCATGCATTCGAATCCCTGATGTATTTTATTTATACAGCAACCTATTATTTTATAGGGTTGGCTATTGTACACTGAGTTAATACAGTTTAGTGTTCAACTCCAATTTCAGTCTCTTTTGTGAGTGATTTTTCATGATCAATTGTTAATTGTTGTGAGTAAAATTAATCTATCACTGGGTTCAATTTCCACATGGTATCAGAACCATTGTAGATCAATTTCTCTCCTTCAAAATTGTTTTGCAGGTTCGACATCAGTGACTAGGAGCCTTCTACTGACAGTCATGACAGATTTTCTAAGCTATGGATCAATCACAGAAAACTATCTTGACTCCCTTCAATTTCTTTGAATGGAAAGTAGAGATGGAGATACTGTTGAGAGCGAAAGGCCTCTACAGGGTGACTATGGCAACAGAAGCAGATCCCAATGCAGCTGCAGAGAAGATAAAATGGCACAATAGGAGGGATGAGGCCTATGGTCTCCCATGTCTGAGTATTTCCAGAGACCTCCTTTTCCATCTTGATGGATTGACATCACCGAATGAAGTATGGGAGAAGATTTCTGATCTTTTTGGAAAGACAGATGAGATGAGGGGACATCAAATAAAAAATGAGCTGATTTCTATGAGTCCAAATAGCTTTGAATCCCTGCAGCTATATTTCTCCAAGTTCAAAGCACTTGTTTTGCAACTGAAACAGTGTGGGATCAAAAAGAAGGATGATCAGCTCGTCCTGGCGATTCTCTTGAAGTTAGGCCCTGACTATTCAGTGTTTGTTTCAACCTTCTATGCCACAAAACTGACAGCTCGAACCTGGAAGATGCCTAGCGTTGTAGATTTCATGGAATCTCTCACACAAGAACATGATAAGCCGGTGATGATGGGCACCATCAAACCATCCAAAGATCAAGCTCTGATTGCTGGAGATTCAAAGGTGGATTCAAAAAGCAAAAAGAAAGATAAAAAGCCACCTGAGCAAAAGAGAGACAAGAAACAGTCTCTGGAGGAGCCACAAGGTTCCAAGAAGAACTACCAGAAGAAGAAAAACAAAGGTGAAATGAGCAAGTGCGCATACTGCAATAAGGGAAATCACACTGAAAGCTCTTGTATGAAGAAGCAAATAGACATGCTGACCCAACTCCTGGAGAAGAATGGTATCTCCCTTCCAGACAGCTCAAAGAAGAGAGAAGGAGGATCAAGTTCAGATGACACAGAGAGAGTTCATGCATTGGTTGCTGGCACATCAAGTTCACCTAGTTTTATCATTGATTCTGGAGTTTCAAGACACATGGTTTCGACCAAGGAGGAATTCTCCTCACTTGACATGTCGAAAGGACCACCTATAGTATTGGGAGATGACTCTCTCACTGAAAGTTTGGGCAAAGGGAGGATTGATCTTGATCATGGTCAGTTCAGCAATGTGTTGTATGTGCCTGGTCTTGCCTCCAACCTCTTATCAGTGTACCAGATGACTCACACTGGGTCTCCTAAGAAAGTCATATTCTCCCCTGATGAAGTTGAGATCACAGAGATCTCATGTGGTAGAGTCATTGCAAAAGGAGTTGTGAATCATGCTCAAAAGGTATACATGTTCTCACACTTCCTGCCTTACTCAAACCCCTCTGCTCTTCTGATTCATGCTAATGAGGCTAGCAAGCTTTGGCATGAAAGATTTGGCCACCTAAATTACAAGTATATTTATGATTTTAGTGAAAAAGAGATGGTCATGGGGTTGCCCAAGATAAAATTTTCCAAAGGAGTATGCCAAGGCTGTATCCTAGGAAAACACCCAGAGCACAAATTTGAGAGATCTAGTCACGAGAGAACCTTTGCACCCCTCGAGTTGATCCATAGTGATGTTGCTGGCCTATTCCCTCATATGTCCATGAGTCAAGCCAAATATGCATTGAATTTTATTGATGACTTTTCTAGGTATTGCTGGGTTTACTTCCTGAAACACAAGTCTGAAGTTTTTGGCCTATTCAAAGTCTTTAAGGCTTTGGTTGAGAACCAGTCTGGAAGGAAACTCAAGGTCCTCAGATCTGACAATGGTGGTGAGTATGTCAAGTATGAGTTTATTAATTATTGTGCAGATGCAGGTATTCAGATGCAGCATTCTATCCCTTACACACCACAACAAAATGGTGTTGCTGAGAGAAAGAACAGATCACTAAAGGAGATGGCAACATGCATGATGGAGGCCAAAACTTTTCCACCAAAGTACTGGGCCGAAGCTATCAACTGTGCAGCCTATATTCAGAATAGGGTGCCTCATAAACATCTTGATGGTATGACTCCCTTCGAAGCATGGAGTGGGCACAAGCCAGATGTGACCCGTTTCATGATTTTTGGCTCAAAGGCTTGGGCTAGAATTCCAACAGAGAAGAGGAAGGCTTTGCAGCCCCAAAGCCAAGAGTGTCTTTTTGTTGGATACTATGAAGATTCAAAAGGGTACAAAATGATAAATTTGAGCACAAACAAAGCCTTCACCGAAAGGTGTGTTCAGTTTGAAGAAGAACCCCTTGCAACAGTGGAAGTTGGAGAAGCCTCTTCTCCACCTGAACCTCAAGAAGTAAGTAAAGAGTTTGTTGAACATGCTGATTCTGACTTGTCTGATGGAGATGAGTTTATTGCAGACCCTAAAATCCCTACAAGGCCAAAATGGGCAGCCAAGATACTACATGCAACAGGAGAGCTAGCTGGGGATCCCAATGACCCAAGGAGGACTAGATCTCAATTTGAGAGTGGTCTGTGCATGAAGGATCCTATGTTTGCTGAAAAATGCTATTTGATGGTGGAGTCTGATCCTCAAACATATGAAGAAGTAGCAGGAGATCCAAGATGGCAAACAGCCATGAAGGAGGAGTTTAGCTCACTCCAGAAGAGCAACACATGGGAGCTAGTGGATCTTCCCCCAGGGAGAAAGTTAGTCCAGTGTAAGTGGGTCTATAAGACCAAATTTGCTGATGATGGTTCACCACTGAAGTACAAGGCCAAATTGGTAGCCAAGGGCTACTCATAGTTTCATGGCATAGATTACAATGAGACCTTTGCCCCATTGGCAAAGATGGATTCCATCAGGCTAGCCTTAGCCATTGCAGCCTCAAGGCAATGGGAGGTACATCACATGGATGTAAAATGTGCCTTCCTGAATGGAGATCTCACTGAAGAGATATATATGCAGAAGCCTCAAGGTTTTTCTACTAACCCTTCTCTTGTGTGCAGGTTGAGAAAGTCATTGTATGGGCTAAAGCAAGCCCCCAGGGCTTGGTATGCCAAGATCGATAGCTTCTTGCTATCACTGAATTTTGTTCAGTGCAAATCAGATCCAAATGTATATTTGAAGTTAGTTAATGGTTCATTAATGATCATTGTGTTATATGTTGATGACCTCCTCATTACAGGAAGCTCAAAGGCTGAGATTGCTTCCTTAAAGGGTGCTATGAACCAAGCCTTCTCCATGACAGATTTGGGGCTCTTAAGTCAATTTTTGGGGCTTGAGATTGCTCAAACCAAATCTAGAATCAAGGTGCACCAATCCAAATATGCCTTGGACTTGCTGAAAAAATTCAGAATGAAGGATTCCAAAGCAAGCAAAACTCTTTTCCTTTCAGGAGTGAAGCTGGACGAAGTTGATTCTTCACCTATGGTAAACAATACACTGTATAGGCAATTGATTGGATGTTTGTTGTATCTGACACATACTAGACCTGATATTTCTTATGCAGTAAGTGTGGCTTCTAGATATATGGATCAGCCTCATGAGATCCATTGGAAAGCAGCCGAAAGGATCCTTAACTTTGTTTAGGGAACAAGGACACATGGGATCTTCTATAAAGCAAAATCTGATCTTGATTTGATTGGATTTACTGACATTGATTGGTCAGGTGATAGCACAGATAGAAATTCCACATAAGGATATGTGTTCATGCTTGCAGAAGGGCCAATCAACTGGTCAAGCAAGAAATAGAGTGCCATTGCACTCTCATCTACAGAAGCAGAGTACAGAGGAGTT